>JAIFAC010000209.1:0-145883 GCA_026545765.1 Plantago major | reverse complement strand
AAGCGATAGTAGTGATGTCAGGGATTACGTTTAAATATCTTCTTAAGAGTGAAAACGATTCGACTCCATGATTAATCGGGTTTGCGCACGCATGAGGACTAGTATCGGTGCTCATGAAACCAACCTTGGCACTAAGATGTGCCAGCCGACTCAACAACACTAAGCCTTGCGTTAAGAGGACCCGGTTCTGAGGGCTTACGTGCCGTGGCCTGACCTGCTTACCGAATAAGCATCTGACGATCGACAATGCTATCTCAAAAGCAAGAATAGGGCTAACAATTCTTTTCATGACATAGTATTGATGAGAGTGAAGTAAGCGCCCGAGGGAAGCGTCGTCTCCACCAAAAAATACTCTAAGAAAATAAAGATGTACTTACTTGATAAATAATTGGTGGAGAAGTTTAAGTGACGACCTTCAGCGCCAATGCTCCTCTAGAGAGCAATTCTGGTAATCTACGAAATTACGTGAGTATTTGCTTTCGGATCGCCCCAATTGCCTCGGATTACTATATGAGTTGACCGATTTTCGATGTTGCTAAAAATGTAGAAAGTGGTAGATGAAAGCTGACTATTTATAAGGTGCAATTTTGGAGAAAGCCGAGTCCACATCACTGGATTTGAATCGAAACCGTCGGATCTCTCTACAATCCGAGGGTTTGCCTGTAGTCCACGAATGGGTTGCTTGTCGATCCATTAGCATCTAATGCGTGACAGAATAGCGTCGCATCAATTGGGCCTCAACGGCCGGCAGATTAATGGCGTCCAGATCCGGCAATTAGGTATAAACTGGAAATTCTGGATCCCTATCTATGTGAAGTGAAGGGGCGACCTTTGGACCTCTTTGACTTAAGGTCAGCGACCCGGAAGCACTGTTCAGCGAGCTGTAAAGCGGATGGCCACTTAGGGCTACACTACTATCTAACATTACTGGGATCCTATATCTCGATTCTGAAATACCTTTTCCATCCCTATGATCAAAACACTTCACTAGCCAACTCGGGTATGAAGGAAAGGTGGGGAGAGAGATATATTGAATTCTGAACACCACCTGAACACGGATGGCAGATCTCAATTAGAGGACTTTTCCTTCTCCGGTTAACGGTCGGACACTCTCCCTGACACGCTTATTCTCTTCCCTTAGTTACGAACTATCTTCTCTTTAGATACTTGGAAACTAATGCAGGACATATATTGCAGTATTACGGACATATCCCGAATCCGTTAAGAAGCGCCATATAAGCGATATCTAAAAAAGCTGCGTCTGCGGCTTATTGTGATTCGATGCTGGTCAGGCCTGTTATGGTCCGCCAGCGGTGAATAAACGGCGATGCAGCTAAAGATCCTTCGTCCTCCACGGCTAGTCAGTAGCTTTCTGAAATGACTTCTAACGACTATGATGCGAGAGATACTAGCAGATAAGACGGGGCCAGAGAATCTGGGGCCATACCATCATGATAAGCTTGACAAAGCGTATATAGCGAACCAGCTGAGATACTTAGGCGAAAACTACTAGGCTCGGACATCCGAGGTTGCAATGAATCGAATGACGGACAGCCGATACGAATCCATCGGGACTAACAGGATGACGGTAGTGAGCGATTATCTCGGAGGAAAGATCAAACTACCACTCCAGACCCCACTTATCGTTATTGGATCACTTTGTTCACTAATGGGCCATGGAAGTAGAAGGTAGCGATGAATTAATGTCGATCTGGATCCATACACTTGGCATCATCTTATGAACCTCTTCATAAGTACTACGATAACTTCTAAATATAGCACAAAGATCTGAGACAACCGAAGATAGTTAAACTTGATTTCATGTACCTTCCTCGTAACGCTATTACATTTGGAACTTCGACTCCCTCTTGAGTAAAAGTCTCTATCGCGGATTGACATAAGCCGTCGGATATCGATCTTAGTCCTTTTGATTGCTCTAACTCAGGAGTGGTTCCTCGGACTTCAAGTAAAAAGTGAGCGGGGCCAGTTCAGGATATTTAGCTTAGTAGTTTGAGTCGGTTAGTGTTAGGGTTTACCCCTCAACAAGTATAAATAAGTTTTGTTGGGGTCTTATAATCACACGCCTGATCAAAAGAGCTCTCTTGAGAGAATCGAGTTCTCGGGGAAGTGAAACCCGAAATTAAACTCGGCTCTTCCATGCGTAGTCATCTGACTTTGGAGGAGAAACCACATGACCCGAGAACTAAGACATCAAGACTAAGCTTTCCTTTCTACATATCTTTATGACGACATTATACGTATTACGATACTAGCAATTATATGGTAGCTAAACACATTTGCAAAAGGTGAACCACTGGAAACTTCTGTTATGCTATTTCTTTATACTACTATGATATATTAATGAATTGATTATTAGGCCGTGTAATGCGTACTTGTATAACTTCAATAAGCAGATGCTCTCTTTATTTACTTGCATATTTATTGAGGTACTATAGAGGTCGCTTTTGAAGGTGTTAGTTGAGATAATCAATTTATTGTTTGTCTTATGCAGGAGTAATAATTGTGATGTATTGTTAAGTGACACCTGACAATTACCTTGGCTGTTGAAGCGGGAGTCTTGCGATACTAACGTCTGCTTGCTACTTGGTATTTAACATTAAACATATGGTTGTTACAATAACCGCTAGAGCATATCGTAGTCTATTATTCAAGTAGTTGAGAGTACTTCAGTCTGAGAAAGCTAGGTTTGGGATCCTTTGAGACCTTCTCACCATTGTTTACAAAGCTGTTTTAGAAGGAATTTAGCGCATTATAATCCATTTTTACGCTGTTTGCACACAATAACACTTTTGTTGTTGCTTGTTCTATCTTGCTAAGTGTGTCCGTGTAGAACGCGACATCCCGAGTCGACTTTCAGCTACTGCAGCTTGTGGTTGTAGGCTTTCGATTGAATATAAATTTAAATCTTTGATTGTGGTTAAAATTACGACCACCTGACGATTAACAAATTCACTAAATGTACATCAATATTCTTGGAAAAATAGAACACGAGATTTTCCCAGCTCTAGCATAACAACTAAGGATATTCAACAAAGTTCTACAAGACCACATTCATAGTCTTACATAAAAAAATCATGCAATAAATTGACAAAACATAAAATTGGAATATATAGGAGAACTATTGACCACAGGTAGCGTAAGATGGTTAGTGTTTTTTGTTCTTTATTCTACGGATCAACAAAATTGGGAAGTGGAGTCTGAAACCAAAAGAATAAAAAGAAAAGGAAAGAATAAAAGTTGAGGGGTCTCAGGTGGCGCAATCTACTGAGCAGTCAAGCGAAAAGATCTCATTATTAACCTTGGCGAATGGTGAAAGAAATCAGAAACACAAAATGCATCGATTGTAGTGGTTCATCAATGAGAACTCGTCAACAATCTAAACAATGGCCAGAGGTGTAGCAAGTAAAGTAAAGTTGCTCAAATAATATTTTGTTGATCTTGATAAAGCGAAGTCGTATCTTCTATTCCTGATCCTCACGATTCTAGTCTTCTAAAGCGTGAACTTGGATCTTCAAATTCTTACGTTTTAAGTTCACGACTAAAAAGCCGGAACCCAAGCGTCGATGAGGAGCTTCTGACCTTGATCTCGAGATAGAATTATGAACTTAGTGTTTAAGCGGTGATGTGCGAACTTCTTGGGGGTTTTGATGAACGCTCTGACAGTAACTTCTAAATCGTCATGAGTTTGACCTTTGATCTTCTTTAGAGAAGTTTGGCGTCGGTGAAGCGTTTCTCAGGGCACTTTTGAGACACCCGATCTTAGATCTAACTTGATGGTCTTGGCCCAAATTGGTGGTGATAAACTTCAAGAGCGTTTGCTTTCGAGTTTAAATCCGGGATTAGTCGGTTGATCTTCCTTTTTAGGCGTAGTTGATCTTCGATAAACGTTTTCTCCAAAGTGCGTTAAAACTCTTCTTAGATCAAGCGGTGACTATCTGAGTTTGTTGATGAACTTCTTGAATGCTTACTGGGAACTTTCGAACTTGATCTTTGAGAAGACTTGTGATTCTTGCTCTTGATCTTGCTTGTTGCTTGCCTTTAACTTGCTCTTCTTTTGCTCCTCTTCTCTTGCTCCTCTTCTTCTTATATGCTCCTCTTGATGTGTTGCTTGGTGTCTTTGTTCTTACTTACTCTTGCTTGTTACTTGCTCTTAAACTTGCTCTTATTCTCTTGCTCCTCTTCTTCTTATACTCCTCTTGATGTGTGTTTGCTTGGTGTCTAGGAGGCGAATGAAGGGGTCCTCTATTTATAACCTTGATTTGAAAGGCGTAAAGAGCGTATTCACTACAAGAATATAGAACCCCGGTGGCCAGCTCTTCCTTCTGGCCGTTTCATTCGTGGAGCCTGGTCAGATAGTCGGACCCCAATTCATTTCCTTGGGTAGGTTATCCATCGTGACGGCGATTCATGATTCTTTCAGCGTTGGTACTATGTGACATAATTTGATTTAAATTTATATATATATTAGAAAATAATCTAGCAATTTTATTTTAGAATTTAATTTAGTAAAAATTCTAAAATGCTAGAAAAATTAGTATTTTAACTTTTCTAATATATATATTTTTAAACTCTCGTTTTATAATGAAGCAATTTTCATTCGTCTACCGATACTTCCCTAAATGACTTGTTCATGAGTAGCGTCTTTTTACAATTCATTTTGAAATGAGCGAGGTTGCGACTCTTGAATCGGCGTGTCATGACTTCTTCATTTGAGCCCGATCCTTTTTAATGCTATTTGTGGTGCTTTTGGTTGTAAGAATCAAACCGTCTTTACTAAGTGTGGATTTTATATCCTACTTTAGAGCTTACTTTAAATGATAAGCTTCTCACGTTTACATCTTCCAATTTGATTTGCTAATCGAACTCTTAAATAATAATTCTCCGTCATTTGTTTTCATATTATTTGAATAATCAAGATTCGGGTTGAACACGATATCGATTCCCAATTGGCCTAGAATTCTAGCATATACGAGATAATTATGAACAAAGAATTCTTCTTCTTTTGGATACAGACTAGAGTTCAGCTTGAATCTATTTCGAACTATATCAAATTTTAAACTTTAGTGGGACTCGAATTCTATTTTCACAACTATATAGGGACTGGACCCATCCGGTCAATCCACGGTATTCACGAAGAACAAGCAGCAGAGGAAGGCGAGAAACGAGAAGCCTTGACAATGGAGGCGAAATTACACCTTTTAAAGTCAAATCCGTGAAGTTCAATCTTCTTCATCTTTATCAAATCGGAATGAGGAGAGGAGAAAGGAGACGAGTTGGCGGGATGGAGACGTGGTGAGATAGGAGGCGAATCAGCAATTGCATGAGCGGAATCGACTTTCGGTCTGTGTACGCCGTTTGATTCAGCGTGATGAGTGAAATGACCGTGGTGATGATGAAGGAGGAGGGCGTGGGTGGAAGGGACTTAGGGAGGAAAGCGCCGAGGTGGAGGAAAAGTGAAGGAAGGTGGAAGCGGTGGAAGCAGTGAGCTTAAGAAGGGGGAGCAGTGGCGGAGAATTGTTGTGATGCGGTGAAGGAGGAGTTCTTTGTGAGGAGGCGCGATGATGGGCCGGCTCTGTTCGATCAGTGGAGATGATTGCGTGAAAGAATGATTGGAAGAAGAAGGAGAATTGATTTTTTTCTTCTTCTTTCTCTCCTTATTCTTTCCTTTCTTTTATTGTTTTGACTTTTCTTTTGACTTCTTTTTGTTTTATCCTTGTTATTACTTCTTGTTTTTCTTTTATTTGCCCCCTCGCTTTTTATTACGCTCTGCACTCTTCTTGTTTCTTGATCTAGCGATACACTTGCTTCTTACATGTCATCTCACAAGAACTAAACCATGGTGTTTTCGGAAATCGGCTCAGGCCTACTAAGTAAATGGTAATTCCTCGCCATATCAAAGATGAAAATGAATTTGTTAGGGAAGCTGCGATGGTACAGTTCTGAGGCCTCTGTCCAGGCGTTCTATGCCAAGGCGATGTCTTTTGTCAATTTCATGCGGATGAGCAATTGACGCCGCAGATTTCGTTGGTGTATCGGAAGAAAACACACGAGCCTGAAGTACTTTTGAACAAGCATCATAAGAGGACCGCTTGAGCAACTCCGAACTCTAGGTCTATTATTACGGAGGGGCGCAACTTGGAAGCGGTGAGGCATTTTCCTTCAATAGGGGCTTCCATTATTTTAAAGTGCTATCGGGAGGTGGACGAAGACATTTTAGTCGTTTCGCGACCCATATTACGTAGTGCTGGAATTTATGAAGCGATAGCGATCACTTTTCACCTATAGATTTGGTGGCTAACAGTTATGAAGGCGTTATGCGGTAGGGCTGATCTTCAGACTTGAATCATAGCAGGTTTATGCTTTCATTATCGAGGAGCGAATCCTTGATTTCATGAACAATTTATGCTCGTGTCAAGGAGCCGCTAATGCTTATTATGCTCGCAGGTCAAGGAGTCGCTAACGGTTATACTTATGCTCGTGTTAATAGGGCGCACTGATTTGAATTTGGATTTAATTTTCATGTACGCGATTTATGCTCGTGTTAAGGAGAGCTTTGAGATAGTTATATATCATCAAGGAGGTGCACTTTGATTTGGAATTGGATTTAATTTTATAAATGCTTTATGCTCGTGCTATGAGCTTCAGAGATAGCTTTATACTTTAATGGCGAGTGCACTGAGAAGATTTAATTTCGGGCCTTAGATAGTTTAAGCTCATATCCGTGGAGCATACTTGCTTGAAGATAGAATAAGATGGCGCTTACATCTTCATCAAGCTTCTCTCTTCATCAACGCTTGGTTTTCGCTTCAGCTTTCACCACCCTCGCCATCTTCATCTTTATTTTGGAAGCAATCTCTGGCGCGCTTTGTTAGTACCCATGCTCATTTCAATGGTATGTGCACGAGTTGCCGAAACTCTTCAAATTTTTTCGTCGATGCCTTCAAGGATGTAGGGAAAGATTCCTGTCCATTCATTGAGTGCACATTTCAATGGTGAAGTGGGTTTTTTGGATATTCGGTCTCGTGCATCCGAGTTTTCTACGGTCCTCCAACGATTTATGTAGTCAAGAACACGCTCCTCTTGAGTTTGATGTAGCACTTGCAGGGTGAGTCTCTAATGGTCATGAACGACTAGCTCTTCGAAAAGGCGATGAGAAGGATTGAAATTTGCATTAGTGGTCCCCGATTATCAATTGAAGTTTGCCCCAAGTCTGCTATACCAAATGAGCATTATCTTTAAGTGATCGTACTAATCGCTTGACAAGTTGATCCTACCGTGAGTTCCACAGACTGCTAAAGTCTCAATGAAGTGTGCAATATGTTGCTTGATTGCCATTGCCATCAAATTCGTCCCAAACTTTGGAGGTTGATAGTCTTCCCACAGCATCTTTTAGCGACATTAATCCACAGTGTATATTAGCGATATGAAATTTGGAAGATGACCCGAACTTCTTGTCTCTAAATTTTTATTGTTAATGGTTTGGATTATTCGATGATCAACCTTTACTCGGGTGGCGGGTAACTTGACATCCGCATGCTTTTGTGATCATTCAAATGCAGACTTGAAAGATTCTATGTTTAGTGTTAAGGCGACCTTCCTTACATTCATCATATTCTGATGTTTCTTCTCATACTGCCGCATCACTGTTTTCTACAATATCACCCTTTGTTTTAAAGCATATCTAACTTGGCGTCTCGATCTTCTGCACGATTCTAAATGAAAATGCAACATATTTGGTCAATGACAAGTTCATAATTCGCTATCTTCCATCGAAGTTGTTCTAGCCATTATAGTACCTTCCTCGAGAATTTGATCTTGGTGCTTTGCCTCAACGATGGATTACTTTTGTTGCAATTAGTAAATTTCCCACCTTTGCTAGTAGTAAGCTGGTGTAAAAGAGATGATGGTTTTTCTTGCTCTTGAAGAGAAGACATTAGAGAGGTAGAGATATCCACCCACATGCCAATTGATTCATGTTTGTATGGATTTTCGCCGGACCAAATAAACATAGGTAAAAAATGAAAAACATGGAACATGGAATTTTTTACTTGATAAGCTTGCAGATTCTGTTTCGTTGATCTTTGATTATATACTCGGCATGCAAGAGGCCGCCAGTAGCTGATCCTGATTTTTGGTTTAACTGGCACTTTGGTAGTAGAGGAGTTTGATAGATCCTTTGTGACTTAATCCCATTCTGTAACCCATGAAGCACCCTAAACGCATCTAATACATTATAAGAAATTATGACTAGAGGGAGCATAATCTGATCTAGTCAAATCTTATAGTCAATAATGACCTCCTAAATAGGTAAGATTTGATACTCTCATATCTTCTAATATTATCCACATATTTTTGTGATAATTATCTAAATATAAAATATTTAATCTAAAAGTGCATAGCGAATTTACCAATTTTACGGTGTCTACAAATCTTCCTATCACCACGTTATTGTGGTGACTGGATTGGGCTGGCCGCAACTTGGTCTCACTTTAAACAAACGTATTGATACGCCTCGAGCGTGATTTAGCATGCCCCAATGTAAATCTCGTGAACATGGTTTTAGAGAGTGGAGATGAAGAGCTGAAATCGTCCCATCGGGCGTCGCCTAATTGGAATTTCGCTTAGCTGGATTTTAATAACATATGAATAAACATAAAATATGAAAGAAAACATGGAACATGGAATTTTATTTTTGATAAACTATACGAGGTTCTGTTTCGGCTGATCTCTTGATTCTCTCAAGACTTACCTGTGCAAAGCGCCATTGAACGGCGATCCGTGACAGTTTTGACGAACCCAATTTGGTAGTAAGGAGTTTGATTTTGAAGTCCTTTGTGACTTAATCAAAATCATAGCATATGAACACCAACAGATCTCCTATTTATAAGAGATTGCACGATTTCAGAGAGTAAGATACAATCTTATCATAATGTTGTAGAGCAAATGGACTCTAGTCGTTCAAATAGGTGAAGATTATTACTCTCTATATCTTCTAAATATTATCACATATTTTGTATGATAATTATTTACAAATATAAAATATTTGACTCTAGGAAGACACCACAAATTTATTAATTTTCAAAAGGTGTACTAAATGAGAAAGGAAATCAACTCAGTTTGAGGCGTCAGATAGCCTAAATGAATATCTTTTTAATTTGAGTCTTACAATTAAAGCTTTTCTTTATTGTAGGGGCAAAGAATAGGTTTTCAATATTTGGGTATCATGGACCCTCACAGTCACCATAATTTAAACAGAACATATATACCCGTTGAATGGTTTCAATTGAAAAATCACATGGGTATGCAGCGCAGTTGCACTTGTTCTAATCTCGATAGCACACGATGGTAGAATCTTTCCGAGATACGTATGAATGGTACGCGTCACTGAAATTGTGGAAAAAACTGTCCATGGTAATTTCAATAGGTCTACAGTTGGATTACATCTAATTTTTTATTTGCTATAACCCCCAAAAATATTAAATGGCGGTATAAAAGAGCATTTAGCCACTTCAAGAAATATCGGATTTGATGCTTTCTGTGGATATAAAAACTAGCCATTAGATAGTCCAGCTTCAAAAGCGAATTCATAATATTTATCACCGAGCGTACTTAATCGATAAGAATTGAATATCAATGAGAAATTAAAAAAATAGTTATAAAGTATTTATAAGTCGAAATTAATAAATTCCTTAAAAATATTTTTCAATAACTTTTAATATTCAATGACAACAAAACCGGAAATGCATCGTATAATCGAAATACAAAAAAGAAGAATTGGGAAATTTCAATAGAGTTAAAACTTAGGTGGCCGGAATCTACAACTGGTATGAGAGCCCGAAAAAGAAAACATGGACGTTAATTTCACAATGTTTATATTATTATAATTCAAAATAAAAGTAAAATTTGAAAAGAAATTAAAAAGGATAATGGGCCAGCCCTGACAAAATCTTCTCCTTCACTGGTTCTTTGAAGAACCAGATGGTGAGTGACCAAGCTCATATAGGGGAGACCAGTAAAAAAGCTATGTCTCAATTTAAACGCAGCTCCTATAGGGGAAAGGTCATATCGATAAAGGCTGAAGCAGCTAGTCAATAAATATCTAAGACTACTTCAACAGGATTGAATCAAATCATAGTCTCTACACGAATAAACCCAATTTCATCCATTGAAGTATGATTTGCGGTCGTAAATGTTAAATAGCGGAGCCAGTTAATGCCGGGTCAGCACTTCTTTATTTTTTAAAAGATTTGTTATTGTTTTATTTTCGTTCATAATTAATTAATAATAAAATATAAAAATTATATTCTGAAATGCTGTTTTTAGTCCCAGGCATTACTGAAATGTAGTATATTTCTAATTATATTTCACCAATTCTAAATTTTACGATTTTTACCTCTTAATTAAACGTGATATTTGTAATTCAATTTCATTAATTGTCTAATCTCCTAACAGTAAATATTAACCTTGTGTGAAGACTAATTCTCGTTATGGCAACCGTGAGGATGACCAATACGATTACTACTAAAATGGATGAGAACTATCCTCTTTGATGCAATGTTTTAAAACACAAGCCCGGCGTATTTACATGATTTGTCTGCGTACGAGTTTGACGCATGCTTGAAGCTGGTTTTGGCTCATTGAAGACATTATTAACGGCTGTCAAATTTTAGTGATTTACTCCACAAGACCCCAAGGGTTCCCAATGTCATCAAAAAAAATTATAAAATTAGTTAAAAACTTAAAACTTGGTGGTTTGGGTATATGCATTACGAAAAGTAATCTAAATAGGGTTTAAGATCTTGTGAAAGGTTCAACGTCATTAAAAATTATAAAATTAATTCACATTTATATAAAGTAGTCATCTTGTTAATTTAGTAACTGACAAGAAACATTTCCATTTTGATGTAATCACTTCTCGATTATTAATCATCTATTTTTTGCAATAAAAATAGATGATTATAATCTTAATTTCGATATATAAATTTTCATATCGAGGTTTGTTATGTATGCCGCTTGTTTTGATATGTGATGATTGTTAACGATGTGGTGTATACTTGATTTCCAACAAATGAGAAATAAGATGCTTGATTTTCAATACTTATGATGATTATTCCCGAAATGTGATATTTGCTTTTCGATATGATGCTTGATTTCTAAAAAGTGATGCTTGGATTTTCAGTAGTTGAATTTCAATATGATGCTTGATTCTTGAAATGTGACTTTGCTTTCCGATATGATCTTGATTTCTACGAAAAGTGATGCTTCATTTTCAGTAATTAAATGTCATTTAGTTGAAAATCGGCATTCTGGCTTTGCAGGAAATTGGCATTCTATGATGACGATGGAGAATTTAGCAATGCCTTAGTGGACATAAATGCTCCGATTCGAACCGACGATCCTAAAATTTCAGATTGAGCATGTTTTTAATTCATACAGAAACGAAACCTGTGCGTCAAATAGTGTATGAGGAACAAATAAAGAAGATTTAATGAAATTTATGGTCTTGCTTTTCATAAATGTTGAAAAAGGATGGAAATTTTTGGAAGAAAATGTGAGAAGTGGACATCATGAGAATCTCTTGCAACGATATTGTGCAGTACATTTTACGTTAAAGAAAACTGTTTGTTGTATCAAGATATTAGAGGTGATTAATTAAGAATTGCAAATTGTGTTCAAATGAGACTAATTGTTAATTGGTATTGTAATTGGTTATTTCCTAATTATTGAGATATTAAGATGTTTAACTAAAGATATAAAATTGATTACTACCCATATTAAGAAATCGATTAATAGCTCCTCCCTAATTCAAAGTAATATAGTAATAATGTGAATTGCGAATGTACAATCTATCTTTAAAATTGTATAACACATCAACATTCAACATTCATTATGATAATATATTGCCCAATGAGAAAGATAGATTCAGCCACAATTGCACACAAACGTACCAATGAGAATAGAGTATTCTGCCATCACCACATTTGGCGACATGAACGAAATCTTTGAAAATGCTCATTGCTTTCACATACACACATACACACACACTAGAATTTACATAACCCGCTACGAAATAATAAATGAAAAAATAATAATTGAGGCCAGAACCATGTATGTCGCATAGGGTCTGTAATATTTTTTTAACTCCTCTTTTCAGTTTTTACCCTAACCCATTTAACAGAAATACGGCAGTTTCCATTACGCAGAAGCTAAAAAATGGGAAAAACGATGGCTCAATCGACAGCGGAATATTTTATGTATTTTTTATATTTGATTGCATTTGATATACAGTAGTATATTAGTATATATATATACTTAATATGGTGAAAGCTTACTCAAAACAACAATATGGTGGAGAGTTTTGATACTTGATGGTCTCTTTAATTATAATTTGTGGTAGTTAATAATTTGACCAGGACTAGGAAACTATTGTATTTTGATATATATTGAGCATGATATCATGGATAAAGTTAATTATGAAGAGTTTTGATTGGCGATTTTCTTAAAAATTGCTAGAAGAGTTGCACTATTGAAGTGATTTCCTTTTGTAATGATTCATTTGAAGGATAATGTATTTGAATTTTATTTTGGCATATACATATTTCATCATAAATGAAATTAATATTTTAGTTTTGTTGTATAATTGTTAAAGAATCCGATTTTATAAATTAATGGGGCCTTAACCGTATTTTTTGTCTTGGCTTAGGCTATTTTATTGTTACTATGTTATTTTTATCGTAATATTTCTACCACGTGATTTATTTTAATTTACAATCAATTATATGATGTTTCCTATGCACTTTATTACAACAAAATTTTTGTTATACCTTAATTTACATGCCTATTATCAAAATTTATTCTAGGAATTTGCTCGACCTATATTACATGTACATAGGATCTGAAATTGATTTAATCTATTTAAAGGCGGATCCAGTTACCCGTATGGTCTTATCCTGAAAAAATTAAGTTTTATCTGTCAGGATCGAGTATTATACCAAGATCGAGAATGTAGTATTACCTAAATTAAACTTGAACAATGACCATTATGATTATAGCGGGATAAGCAGTTAACACATTATTACTCTTGCGGAAAGTTCCTCAAATCAATCACGATCGTCAATCACAAACAACTTGACAATGATCAATCAACTCGATACGATTAATCGACAGCGATTGTTCTACCAACAATTCTATCGACGAATTGATCAAACACTTGCGTGAACATAAACAAAGAACAATCGAATAAGCGAAAAAGCAATGGCGATTTTACGTGGTTCGGCAAACACTACAAAAAAAAAGCTAGTGCGTAGCGGCGGATACGTAAAATGCCTCTGATTCCGGCCAAATCCGTCCGACCATTTCTAGCGACGGATGGGGCCGACAGAATAATAATTACATTGTCACGGCTGGTATGTGATATTTGATAGATAATCCGTCGCCCAATTTGCTGACGGATTATCTAATTTGACCTTTTTTCCTTTTTTTTAAATTGAAGCTTCTATCAATTACGGCACAAAATGAGCGATGGATAGAATCTATCCGTCATAACATGTATTATTGGAATTAGTAGCGAAATTTGAAATTAGTCACTAAATATGGCAATCGGATAAATTATCCGTCGCTACATTATTTAATAATGAATCGGTTTCCATCACTAATTAGTCACAAAATATTTCTTTTTTAATTTGTTTTTATTATATTAATCCATTTTTGCGTATTTCACCTATTTAATCAATATATAATGCTCGATAATAAATCAAGAATACGAGTAAATGTTTCAATAAATGATAAATCATTCATAAGTTAACAAATCGAAGATCGAAATAAGTCTTAATTATCCGAGCAGGTCTAAATATAATATATCTGATACGTAGTCTAAGAGTAATGATAAACATAACTAGCTACGGGCAGACGGTGGAGTGTTGGACATGGGACATGAAAGCCTCCATGCTGTGTCGAAGAGCCTTCGTTCTCCTCGCCGTTCTCATTGCGCAGCTCCATCTCTTACATTGTGGCAGATAAACATTTTACGAAACACAATGCACCTTATCTCTAGAGACACAGGCACGTGTGAAAACACGATGTCTGAAGCTGCTGGGATGATGATGAGGAGTAGTTAGGACTAACCAGGCTCAAATCGAGGCTCCCGAGTCCATATATTAAATCTTTTCTTGTCCGGTTGTTCACCTCTAAGAAGATTTTGTCAACTTGTTGATTAATGACACCTCACATATCTTCCTCCGCCTCACTACTAAGCATCAACCTCGGCTTGAAATACGTAAATACTTGAATATCATGATGGATTCTTGTTTTTCAAAATAACTTGTAGTAATTGTACAAATATGAACTTTAACCAACATAAACATACCGTAATAGACTAGACCACAGGTGAGTCCACATCTAAATCCTTGAGTTTGGCCTTTTGAAGATGTCATACTTGGATTTCACCTCCCCTACGACATCCCGAACAACATATATAGTCGAACCATTTATCATCTCACAAGTAATAGCGAGACCACAATACTGATACACGTAATGCTAGATTTAAAAAAACATATATATACTTGTTTATATTAATCGGTGATGTGAGTAGATCGCCTCCCAAGTTGGTGAGCGACCTTTCTTAGCATCTCGGTAGAGGCCATGATTCTATTGTTGATGTAGGCATTATTCTAAAACCGGTTGACTCGCTCGAGCATCAAGAGGCATCCCAAAGGGCCCCTCCTCTGCATCGCCTGGAGGCATTGGGCCTTTCAATCTGAATGCATTTCAAGTATGGACCATATCCTGTATAATTTAGACTACGGTCTAAATAAACACGCCATATCTGGGGATCAATCTGGCGGAATGAAGTACTCCTTCTACATTCCAATTTCATACAACATCAAAGTCGATATATATAGCGTCACCCATGTTACATCGATTTAATAAGAATCTGACAACATAACATAAATGGTGACTAACAAATCACCCAAACAAAGTGGTTAACATACCACCACTCATATAAGTATTTAACATACCACTCGGCGTATTGTCTAAATTTTACTAACATATTGGTTGACTAACATGCCCGAATAAAATGCATCTATGTTAACTCTACATCGATTGGCTAGCATACCACTCGTATTAAAACAATGATTATAATAACAAATAAAGGAATGTCGTATTTTTTAACTTACATGACTCGTCAAAGTACTTGGCCTCATGCGGTCCAGAAATGTGAGACCAACACCACCACCTTGGCGGTGGCTCTCTCACACTCGAATGATGTCACAAGGTTTATTATGGACCTCCAGGGCATGGCCATTGTCGATGTATAAGATACGAAATAAATATTAATTACTTTAGTCTGACAATTTATACTTGTCGAAACTATCATAAGTTATGTTTTACATATTTAAGAAGAATGTATAATACTTGCTTGGCGAACCAAAGGAAAAATCACTGACAACCCGTCCAGCGTAACGTTGGGATTACGTGCATCCCTCGGTAGGGACGATCCTCCTCCTCCTGTACGTACCGATGATTGGTGAGCCCTATTGCTATCACTGTTTGGTGGGGTCTCGAGTTCAAGAGACCTTCTTGCTTTCGACTACGAGCCCTCACCACGGCTGACCTTGTCCCATACAGGACTATCATGCGGTGGCGGGAGGGAGAGAGGTAAGTGTTATCGGCCCGATGCAACTTAAAAACCGTCAGCTGACGTTTAATATTGGCCCGGGCCGTGAGTATATGCGTGTATTTAAGTTATGTGCCACGAGGCCATTATATTCATTGTCCGGACGAATGCGGTAGCCCGTTATTATACATAGTTGAGATGTATCTCATATATATTTGGAAATAGCTACATGTCTATATGTTTCTTGATCTTAATTGAAAAGTTCGATTCTGATACATGTCATTTAACCAGTCGTAGAATTTATAATCACACATTTAATTAAGAAAAATGTATTAAAATTTTCTACGTTAGCTTTGTTTAATTAATATAGATGATGAATGAATATATGTTTAGGATTTTCATCAATTAGTTCCACTAATTATGTAGGATTCTTATAATAATATTTTTCAAAATACTGATATGTGGAACAAAATATATCTCGATCCCACCAATTCGATAGTTATATTATTGTTCATACTTATACTAATTAAACTCTCATCATTCATTATTAGCCTTGAGATTTTTATTTCGTATTACTTCATTTCATTTAATTTCCTTTAATTTTTAACTTTCTTTCTCTCGTTTTATATCTTCTAGTTTATGTATAGCATATTTACATGCAACTTTTTATCGAAAAACAAAAAAAAAAAAATTGCATATGGTGGCCGACATTTATAAGTGGGCTTGGGGCGGGCGAACCAATATTATAAAAGGGCCCGGTTTTAAAAGCTGGCGGACTAGCCCTTTACTAAATGGAAAGCTTTGGTAGATTATTGCTTGCCGGCTTGATTACCTCCTCTGAGGGGCGATAGGTCACGTGGTCTCAAATGTAACATCTGCAAAACATGTAACAAATCTGATAAAATGTGTTAGTCTGAGTTATGTCTGAGCAAAGAGGGGTTGGGGGCGATGGAGGTGCATGGTCTACTGTAGCAGTGTCTAAATTAGTGTATATGTATTGAATGGTCTTGCTTCCTCTACGTGATGATTCCATACGATGTAGTAAAGAATCCATTTTTCTCAAGTCTTTGGACTCTGCATTTGTAGGAATTAGGTGCTTGTTTACGCACTTTTTTTATTGCAAAGGGCACTATCAACCGTAATTTTTTGGATTTGAGATTACAAATGATGAAACCTTGACCCGCTGAAGAAAACTCGATTGAACTCTTGCGTTTAGAGTCTGAAATGATACATCCATGAGCGATCGGTATTCATTGAATAATTAGGTAATAACTGACACATTTGAATTCATTAGATCGGGTCTATCATTCTGATAATAAATCAATTTCACAATAATTGAATAATGTGCTTCATAATATAAGTTATATTAAGCTTGTCAATTATTCGTCATTACATATAAATTCTGATGGCACCACTTTCTGGCAATGTTTGGTTTAATGCCGACTATATGATTACTAGTTATTCAACAGCAAAACCGGATAAAACTCGTCATTCTCTTGCCGCCCTGCTAAAAAAGTACTTTCAATAAGTGACTGAACCCCGCCTCTCCCTCCATTGGAGGTATGCATAGACGGTGCTTCTCCACATGATGAATCCATACATGATGCTGGGAGCATGAATCCATTACGTCTCGAAATTCTCGAATCTGCATTGTAGGAGTCATAAATTGCTTTTTATGCGAGGTTTCAATGTGCGAGGACATTTTATCAACCCCCATTTGCACTGGCGGACGTCCCATGGCAGCGATGAAACCGTTAACCTTTTACAAAACTCCTACAAACTACGCCATTTACATTGTCGGTCATTACATCCATGAGCAGTGAATTTAAATGAAATACTTTTGTAACGACACGTTCCAATTGATTAGATCGTATTTAATTGATTAGATCGATTCCCGATTCTGAAGTTGTCGAGATAAATTGTTAATTATTATACATTCCTTATAATTTCATGATTAATTATGAAGTGTTCGATATATTACAAAATTTCCCATGTATTTTAACCATTTCAACCGCATTACTACTCGAGTTATAAATTATAAATTACACGTTAATATAATCAACAAATGGTCTGAAAAACACTTAACTAAATCCTCATAATCTAGTATATATATGAATTTATCAAGTCAGCGCTTAACATTATACTAATTAACAATCTAAGTGATAGCAATCTCAAGTTAATTAACTAAATCTTAACATTATACTAATTAACTAGTAATACTAATTTCATATAATTAACATTAAACTAGTGAAATTAACAAAATTCCCAAATTTGTCAAAAATTAGGTTTTAAAACACTAATAAATCGTATATAAAACTTCAAACATGAAAATCAAGCAATCAATCAAACATCAAACACTAAATCAATTTCACAACAAAATCAATCAATTGACAACTGAAGCTTAACCTTACTTCATATAACATATACTAATACCATAATTGTTTACAAACATACAATTGATCCAAATTATCAAAAATCCCAAATTTAGAATAGTTAGGGGTTTAACTTTAATACCTTCAAATGCGCGGAAAAATAGCTAAGAAAGGATGAAATTGATCGACCAGCTCCTTGTCCCACGAGCAATTTACACAGATTGGTAGAATGGTGGAGTTTTGGCCGGAAAGTGGAGAAGGCGAAGAGAGGAGGAAGATTGCTGAAGTAGACTGAAAATGGTGAAAATGGGGCTTCTGCCCGTTTTTCACTACTTTCTAGCGACGGATAGCGAGCAGATAGCGATCAAATCGCTGGGACCAGATAATCTGTCAAATCGGTTCAAATTCTTTTCATTTTTTTAAAATTGGCGACGGATAATTTATCCGTCGCTATTTTTATTTTAAATTAAATTTTAAATAATTTCGATGGATAATCTATCCGTCATAAATTTTTAATTTTAAAAATAAAATTAAAAATCAACATGTCAAATCGAAGGGTAGCGGCAGTTTATGATCGTCGCTATAGGAAATATATTGATCACAAGATTTACAAGATCATGAGCGAATCTTTATAAACCTGAGTTTCTTGATTCGTCGATCTAAACTCGAAACTAACTTCTATTCTATATGAATTGAAGAAAGATGCTTTATTTATGTGGAATTGGAGAATGATAGCGTAATCTAAATTGAATCTGATAGCGCAAATGATCTCTTTTTATATCGATCGTAGGAGCAGAGAAGAAAGCAATGATAGACTCCATTCTTGAATCCTTGAACAAGCATTATATCAAGCTGCGATGACATTTGTTACAACAATTAACGATTTTCCCTCTCCTTCTGATTTAACCTGATTTGATCATTACAAACTTTGATCATAACCATTCATATCTAACCTCCTTGATTGAGCTTCATTCTCCGATTTACAACCATTACCATTTTATTCATATATATTCTGACTCACTAATAACATTAACACGAAACATCATGATGTTTGAGCCATGATTTGTTAGATATTTTGTTAGAATATACATTTAGATTTTGTTGACAACATGATGACTTATCTTAGTCTCGAGAAAGGTGATTAGTACTCTTGGTTCCTTGAACATTGTAAAGGAAAACGCTAAGTATGATAGTCTGGCTAATCTTGTATAGGATGATAGGTCTCAAAATGTAATTTTATTTTATGAAGAAGACGAAGAAGACATCAAGAAATCTCAAAAAAATTGAAGACTTGAAAAGCGCTGAATTCTTGAATCATTGTTCGGATATCTTAGCGGATATCTTGTGAACCGCGAGCAGATTTCAAACAAAGCGTATCACGAGAGATATCGAGAAATGAGATACATATCTGAAACGAGAGAAAGTGTCCACGGATATCTATTCTCGATACCTTGAAGCGTTAAACACGTTTGAAGAGAAACATATATTACAAACAAAGTTGTTTCAATCGATACAAGTGGTATCCCGAAGAATAAAGATAAGGGCGTGCGAAGAATCATACAACAAGTGCAGTCTACGTCTGAAGCATAGTTAAGATTGACCTTTCTGAGACGAAAGTATAGTCTGAAGCATTTAATGCAGACGGAGATATCGAGTAAAAGCGGCAACAACCGAGAAGAAGACGAAACACTACGATCTTATCACGCAGATATCGATAGTTTGAATTTAAGCTAACGGATCTTATTCAGCGGCTCAAAATTCAATATAAATATCAGCCACAGGCAAGAGAGACACACCTGACTCATGACACACATTGCATACTGTTGAAACATAGAACTCTGAACATCCTACTCTCTCAGTAGCTTACTTATTATCAAAGCTTTACATTGCGACTAAAGCATGTGATATTTAGTAAACAATTAAGATCTAAGTGTCACGATCCTAAACAAGCAAAGCTATCGTGAAGGAGTTGAATCGAAAGATCAACTATAAAGATTCATTCTCTTGAGCGAGATATCATAAGACTTAGGTCGATAAAATGAACTAGATACCATCTGTTGTAAAAGTGTATTAAGTAACTTAGTTCTGAGCATTTATCTGAATAAGCTGAAAAGTTATTAAGGCGCTCATCGACAACTCGGCAAAACGACACCAAAGCCGGTAGAGTCTGGGAAGTACTTAGTTTGAAAAATGGGGAATAACTACTGAGTTTAGGAATTAGGAAAATCTTGATTTAGGAAACTAAGGAATAACTCAAAAGTTTTGAGTATAGGAAATCTTAGCTTGGAAGCTTGAGGAACAATTTCGAAAGGTTTACGAGTATAGGAAATCTTGGTGAAGAAGGTAGGGAACATCTCGGGGAACATATGGTTTGGGAACAATTTTGAATCTTAGAATAGGATTTTGTAAGGTTATCTCGATTATCATTACAGTGAATTCTGAGTCTACGATGATAGGCAAAGTGGATTAGTTGGAGGATTCTGTACCTCAGAATCTGTATTTATCTTCTTTGTGTCGTTACGTTTACGTATTTATCTTGACCACACAACATTAATTGTTTACTGCTTATCTTTATTAAGTCTTGCATGTTTTCTAATTAAGTGTCGGATATCCATTCGGATATCGAGAAGCATTATTATCGACAAAAGTTTTAAAAAAGGCTATTTTTTTCTGATGCTTTTCTTTCTTAGTTATACGGGCCAAATGACTTAACATCGTCTCCCTGTTTACTTTCATTTGAACTATGAAGTATATGACAAGATTGAATTCTTGAAGAAAAATTCAGCCCATAAATTGGATGAATTGAAAATAAATAACAAAAAAGCAAACCAAATAGCAACTAAACAGAAACAAACCATAAATAACGTGTCTTTCATATTATGATCATATTATGAAGATTAACCACCTAGTACACCTTACTATCAACTTGCGTCGAGAGAGCAAGGACAGTTGGACTGCATATACACCTGTGTTTGTGATTTTTATGCGAAACCATTGGACAATATACACGTGCCATGTGCTTTCAATTTATGGTGACTCATCATGGGGTCAATGATTAGTACTCCATTTCATCCGTACATTAATCTAGTCACATATTTTTTGGACACTGTTTTAAAAAAAAATCAATTGTTTATTGTTTGTTATTGGGGAGAGAAATGATAAAGAATAAAGAAAGTATGAGAGATAAAATATCTCCACTCGTAAAATTAGGTTTAAATGTACAAATGGGTTGAGGCGCGAGATTTAAGAAAAGTGAATAAAGTAGGAGAGATGGTGATAAAAGTAGGAAGAAAGTGAATAAAGTATAATGAATAGTTAATAAAGTATGAAAGATAGTGTATAAAGTATGAAATAGATTTTAATTAAAGGGATGTGAAGATGAAATTGGAATGGATAAAATGGAATGCGAAAAGATAAGCTGGACGGAGGAGTATAATGATAAAAATAGAAAAGTAAGAGATAGTTGAGTTCTTGGGAGATGGTGTACTTTTTTCTTCTTTTATGTATCTTGTCTAGATTAGTGGGGCGTCATAAAAGGAATAAGAATTAGGATTAAGGGATAGATGGAGTATTTTTATGGGTGTCCCGTGAATCTAACACCAATTATAAAATAGTAAAAAAGTATATCCATAACAATTTATCTCATATTATATTCGTTGATTTACAAAATCACTAATATCGACAAAAGTAATCCAAATATCACATGAATTAGCGATATGATAAATTATTGAACTTTTCTTAAAAGCAGTCGAAAATAAGAAGACTAAATTCATGGGAGGTAGTACTAATTATACAAAAGCTGGACTATTCGGTTTTAGATAGCAGACATATATTAATAAAATTATCCATGTATAGCGGTTTAGAGAATATAAGCTTTGACGAATAACCCCAAATGTCGGAGCGTAAGGAAGTCTTTGTTAACATTGGCGTTTTTTTCTCTGATAAATGCATTTTGTTAATAACGTGATATTTAAATTAATAACGTTGATGTTTTATTATGATATAAAATTTATGTTTAAAAGCCAAAAGCAGGAGGTTGGTACACCCTCAAAAAGGTTCGACCGAGGTCGGACCAGGTTCACGGATAAATAGGTATAGCGTCATTTAAGAAAATAGAAGAATTACGAGTCGAAGTGTCGAAGAAAAGCGGAAAATTACGGAAGAAAAGCGAAGATATACAGAACAATTAACAATAGAGATAACAATTAACATAACAATTTAGAATGAAGCGAGTAATCGAAGTGAATTGGCGAGAACAATTCTGGAACAAGAATTTGAAGGAAAAAATCGAAGTCGAAGTCGAACTTGTCGAAGTCGTGAGCGAGCCAACGAAGATGGTGGATGGAAGAAGTCGCGAGCAGGAAGATGGGCGGCAATGACGAGCTGAAATTAAGCGGAAGATGGGCGGCGAAGGCGTAGAAGAGATCGAGCGAAAATGGAGCGAAGAAGCAACTAGCGGATCGAATGAAGGAGAAGCTGATGGTCGAAATTAGAAAATGGAACTATGGAAGGATTTTACTTTTAGGGTTTTGGAGTTTTTGCAAAAAGCCCTTAATGTTTTATAAAAGACCCGTTGGAATCGTGGTCATTGACCAGTTTTGGTCCGAGTTCTTAGGTTTTGAGGCGTGACTTAAAACCGATTTTAGCTACTATTTGGGCGTTCAATCTGGAATTTGCGGTCGGACCCAATTTTAAAACATAGAATATAAGTGTGTCTCAAGAAAGTTATAGTGTCAGAGTATGCACAATAGTTTGATAGTGTGATTTGAATCTGGAGAACCCCACCCCAATTAAAGTACAATTTTGAATTTTTGGTGAATTGGTGATGTAACTTGAGAATTTATGAGCAGTTGACATTATACATGTCGATCTCTCATTCCATATGAGGTTTAATTTGTTTTAAAAAATGTAAAATGATTTGAAGAATTCAAACAAAAGTTTGTAAAATACAAAATTAATTTCAAAACTATTCAATATTAAAAATAAAACATTTAAATAAAAATATATTGTAAAAAATAAGTTAAAAATATAATTTTTTTTTAAAAAATGGAAAAAAATTCAAGTTATAAAATCATTTTAGAAATACAAAATGAGCATAAAATAAGAAATAAATATTTTTGTATCAAAATTCTCAAAAATGAATATTGAATTCAAATTTCATTTAATAAATTTTTTTATTTTTTTTATTTTTTTATGTTTGGCTTTCATGGAAGCTCCCAAGGAAGTTGAGGATCTGGAGCTTCCATTGGGCTTCCTGCCATGGAAATTTGAAGAATTTTATTTTTTAGATTATTGCTAACTTTTGTTTGTTCAGGTTTTTTGCTACTTTTTCTTTTTTTTTTCAATTTTTTTGCTAATTTTTGTTTATCAATTTTTTTTTATTTTGCATTTTCATTATTTGAGTGACACGTGTAAAGAATATCTGTTTAGTTTTGATCAGCAACATGATGACTTATCTTAGTCTCAGAAAGGTGATCGATAATTCAACTTGAACATTGTAAAGAGAAACTTATTAAGTATGATAGTCTAGCTAATCTTGTATAGGATGTTAGGTCTCAAAATGTAATTTTTATTTTATGAAGAAGACGAAGAAGACATCGGTGAAGCTTCAGCGACATTGAAGACTTGAAGAAAGCTGCAAGATTCTTGAAGCTGTTTTTCGGACATCTTAGCGGATATCTTGAAGACACGAATAGTTTCAAACAAAGCGTATCGCGAGAGATGTCGAGAAATAAAGACATATCGAAAGCAAGGAAAGTGTCCAGATATCTATTCTCGGATACCTTGAGCTTTAACCACATTTACGAAAAGAAATATATATTGCAAACAAAGTTGTTTGAATAAATCTGATGGTATCGAAGATTGAAGATAAAGGCGTGCAAAGAATCGAGATAACACTAGTCTACGATACAAAGCATAGTTAGTTGGCACTGAGGACAAAAGTATAGTCTGATGCATTTAATGCTGCAGACGGAGATGTCGATTAAAAGCGGCGACCGAGAAGAAGACAAAACACGCTCTGATTACTATACGCGGATATCGATAGTTGAATTTGAGCTAACGGATACCATTCAAGCGGTACTCAAATTCATCTATAAATATCAACACTTAGCACCTTGAACACACACCTTGAGCGCATACAAGCCTTTGAACATCTTACTCTCTCAAAGCGACTTACTTACTCTCAAAGCTTTACATTGCGACGAAGCTTTTGATCTTGAGTAAACCTTTGTAGTTCTAAGTGTCACGATCCTAAACAAGCAAAGCTATACGTGAAGAGTTGAATCAAAGATCAACTATAAGATTCATTCTCTTGAGCAGATATCATAAGACTTAGTCGATAAAATCGAACAAGATACCATCTGTTGTAAAGTGTATTAAGTAACTTAGTTCACGAGCTATCGATTAGCGAAAAGTTATTAAGGCGCTCATCGACAACTCGAACAAAACCGACACCATAAGCGGCGTGGAGTACGGGGAAGTACTTAGTTTGAAAAATCGGGGAATAACTCAAGAGTTCTTTGGAGTATAGGAAGTACTTGATTTGGTAAACTAGGGAATAACTCCAAGGTTTTTGAGTATAGGAAGAACTTAGCTTGGGAAGCTAGGGAATAACTCAAAGGTTTCTGAGTATAGGAAGTACTTGGCTGTGAAAGCCGGGGAACAACTCAGGGGGAACATTTGGTTAGGAACCAATTGTTAAGAATCTTAGAATAGGATTATTGTAAGGAGAACTCAATTATCTGTTCTAGTGAATTCTAGGTCTCTGATAGACCGAAGTGGATTAGTTGGAGGATTACATACCTCAGGATACCACTATACTTCTTTGTGTTATTCGTTTACGTATTTACATTTGACAACACACACACACATATTAGCATTTACGCACTTATCTTTATTAAGTCTTCCTTTCTGATTCTATATCAGATATCTATTGAGATATCGAGAAATAGTTGTTATCGACAAAAGTTTTAAAAGACTATTCACCCCCCCCTCTAGTCTTTTACTTTTCCGTTATCTGGACCAACAAGTGGTATCAGAGCAGGAGGTTCACCAGCCTTCTGCACTGAACCTAGGTCCCCAGATAGGTGAAGGAACTTTGTCCACTATTGAGGACTATTTAATTTGTGTGTTAGGGTAATGCGGTATGTCTACGATTGATGCACCCGTTCTCAAACCGAGAACTACGAGAAATGGAAAAATAACATGATGCTCCACCTTGAAGCCGTAAGTGGCGAGATGATCGAGTAATAAAGAATGGCCCGATAGTCATTCGACAACTTAAGCAAGTCATGGAGGTTTAGTGGAAGAGCGAAGATCAAAGCGGATCTTCACAAGCGGATCGTTAACTAGTGTAAGATCTCTTTGGTCGAGTTATTTACGAACGCAGGAGAACTCTGGACATCGGAAGATGCGAGAGAATCGTCGGATAGTCAAGCTTCGTAACATCATCATCGGATCGACACGAGCACATCTGATTATGTAAAGCGTAGGGGGTGCTAAAGCAGCGAAAGTTGCTGGCAATTGATTGAAGAAATCTGCGGGCAGAAAACCAAGGAAAACAAGTTCGAAGTTCTAAAGTTGAAATTTCAAAATTTCAAACAAGGTCCCCTTGAAACTCTGGAAGAACTTGATTTGGGTTTACCACTCTCATGAGTGATATGGCGACACTTGGGAAAGCGATAGATACTCTCGGTCGAGAAGATTAAGACTATTGTCGGAAGTCTTAACCACTGAGGAGCATACTAAATTCTTTTATTTTAACAAGGTATGCGAATATCACTCGATGGTTTTCTCTCATCTTGCTCTGTTGACTATGAGAACTGACTCGAGAGAACAAACAAGCGAAAAGTTGCGAATGTTGCTCTAATTACTCGAGGAACTTACGAAAGAAAAGCAAGGAGGAGGCGAGGATGCTCTTCTTTGCAAAGCAAATGAGCAAATTTGTCGATCGAGAAATTGAGAGAAGAAAAGCGAAGAGAAGCTGAAAAAGCATCTAGGCTCAAACTATCACGGTACAAAAATATGCAAAGCTCATTGAACAAACCCGACTCGAAAGCATCATGTCTTGAGGAGCGAAATTGGAAGCGATATCATTTCTATTGTCGGAAACACAGCCACTTCAAGAAGGATTGTCACCTTAACAAACTAAGAGCGACAAGAAAGATAGAAGAAGCGAGCTTTGAGCGAAGAAAGAAAGAAAATCGAAATTCATTTGGATGCTCTAGGCGTTGGAATGATTACGAAGATGACAATTCATATGACTCGACCTTACCATCACGAATTATGTAGAGTTACTCATGATATAATCGACTTGACCTCGAAGAATGAAATGTGTGGAGTTCTTTGAAATTGTGGACAGGACATCTCGACATAGAAAAGCATCTTATGGTGATGAGGTAACACATACTTCTTGCTACACTTATGAAAGTGATGAAGAGGAAATAAAAAATCTAAAAATCTCGGAAAGAACTTGACATCTATGAAGAGAATTTCTAATGATCAGCTAAATGAAAACCTTGAAGAAGAAAGAATTCTCTTGAATAGGAAAATTCTCAATTAGTTAAAGAATCGAGAGAAAGGATCTTTGAAAATGCATCTCTCAAAGCTCGAGATATCTGAGGTGAAAAGTCATGAAGAAAGCGATGGTGAGTTCTGAAAGAATTATGAAGATCTTCTCTCGAAAACAAGGAACTCGAAGAAAAATTATCTTTTCAATCCTATGCAAAGCTAGTGACACTCTTCTTTGAAGTACAATCTTACTTAAGAGATCCTTGAAAAGAAAGGACTTGAAATTTGAATACAGAATGATTGCTCTATCACTCTGAATAAGTAAGGAGAAAAGAACATTTGTAAGTACTCGACAAGGCGGTTCCCATGCAATCTATAGTATCGGTGAAAAGAAAGATTGTTGACAAAGGAAAGCGATTCGACTAAACCTTTGTGGGAAAAACAAATCAAAACAAAGCTGTTGGGTACATCTACGAAAAGAAACTGACAACTGAAAAGTGTAAACACCAGTGCTATGTCTCTCAAAAAAGATAATTGCGAGGATGGCAAATTCTCCCATGTCACTTTTACGGAAAGAAATTGGATCGACGGAGACTAGCAAAGGCTGAGAAAAGATCTCGAGATAGCTTCAAGTGCTCAAGCGGTATTGGCTACAAAGGCATCGGAAAACAACTTGCTCATGAGTACAAGCGGGGAGCGAGCGATGGTGAAAGCTAGAATTGCTCGAAGCAATTATCGAAGTGGAAGTTAAATCAAGCATGAAAATCTGAATGCGGGCTAGAAGAAATTTGGCAAGGAAGGCTAAGTTTCTTTGAAAAGCAAACTCGAAACTGACAGTGTCTGAAAGCATCATATGGAGCACCTAGGAACACACGAGGAAGAAAATAATTCTTACTAATGATAACATTCATTCAAAAGAATTCCTCCTTACGTTCTGTCGACAAAAGCATATTTCCAAAATTCATTCAAAATGGATTCCCTCTTGGAAGAACTTTTAATTAGCGGTTCCATCAAAGATATGAGAACTAATCTCTGTTTCTGTTGTATGCGAATGCCTCTGGACCAAAGCACAATGGCTATTTGATAGTGGATGCGGAAAGCACATGACGGACAAAGCAAATCTAGTTGATTACAAAGCTTGCAACACGGGACCCGGATATCAGTTGCGGAGGAGAATTAAATCCCTCTCAGGATTTGGCAACATCAAATTAGGGACCTTAACAATCAACGGCGTATTACATGTTAAGTTTGAAATATAATCTATTTAGCATGAGCAGGTTTGCGGACGAGGGTTTTACTATAAAATTCAAAGCTAAATCTTGCAAACTAATTGACAATGAGTCAAGCGAGGCAGTCTTAGTTGGTGCGGAAAGGCGATCTTTACGTTGCGATTGGGCATCTGCCCTGTTGAAGAATGTCTCATGGTGAGTGCATCATCCTTTGGTTATGGAACAAAAGAATGAGTCACTTGAACTTCAAAACTACGAATAGACTTGCGAAAGAGTTAGTGGTTGGTCTTCGAACATCTTCGAGAAAGGATGGTATCTTCGAAAGGATGGTATCGGATGGAAACAATCTAAGATCTCTTTCAAGTCAAAATCGGACACTCTAGTGTTAGACCATTGCAACTTTTACACATGGATCTATTTGAATCATACGTAACTAGTTATGCGGGAAAGAAGTATGGTTTGGTTGTTGTAGATGACTTCTCAAGATTCACTTGGGTTGTCTTCTGAAACACAAATCGATGCGGTGGAGATACCAAACTTCTTTGAAAAGCTTGAAGTCATGAAAAATGACAAGGTATTTGCAATCGAGCAGACCGTAATGCTTGAGTTTGTCGACCCGATTACATAAAGGAGTTTTAATACTGCAAAGGTATACAACACCAACTTTCCTCTGTAAGAACACCTCGACAAAATGGTGTTGCGAGAAAGGAAAAGCAGTACCTTAAAGAAGCGGCAAGGACAATGCTAGGCGACCTTTGAAATAAGTGAAATTTATTGGGTTGAAGGTAAACACGACTTGCTACACTCGAGCAGGATGTTTGATAAACAAACACCATGATAGGACTCTATGAAATCTTGGTTGGTAGACCCCTAATATCGAACATCACGAGTATTTGGTTGTAGATGTTTTGTTCTAAACAATGGGAAAGATTATCGAGAACATTTCAACGAAAGGCGGATGAAGGTGTTTTCTTGGCTATTCCACAAACAACAAAGCTTACGAGTTTACAACAAAAGAACAAAGAAAATTGAAGAATCGAGTTCATGTTGTATTCTATGAAGGAAATAGAAAACACCTCTATTGATGAACTCTCGGAAAGGTTCAAAGAACTATTCTTGAGGGATTCTAAAGAAGAATCCTCGAGAAAGGAGAAACATCATTATGGAAAGTGAGGATGACTACGGCGTGAAAAGCTTGAAAAGCTAGTAACAACAAGATGACTCGCGGACATGATGAGGAATTTCCTATGAGTTTTCGAGAAATGGAGCAATTCTTGAGAACCTTCATCATGAAGAGGTATCTGAAAATAAGAATCTTTGAAATGCATGTTTGGATATCTCTAACCTTTGAAAAAGTGTCGGATATCGATGACATTTCCCATATATGGATATCTCGAGATCTTGAAAGGTATCAAATCAAAATCTTAGTGATTCACATTGGATCACTTGGATATTGATCCTACTAGCACTAAACATATGATGAGATGGATCAAAGATCATCCTACAAAGGATATAATTGGACGATTAATCGGGGTGTTAGGACTAGGAAGCGATGGTGAAAATGCTAAATCTCTCTTTGGATGTTTCATCTCGAATATTGAACTAAAATATAGAAGAAGCATTAGAACCCAGGCTGGATCTACGCAATGCAGAAGAGTTGGATCAATTTGAGAGAAACAAAGTCTGAAACTAGTTCCATTTATAGAAGGAATATACGTGATTGGAACTAAATGGGTTTCGAAGCAGGATGAATGAATGGTGAAATAACGAAAAAAGAAGAAAGATTGGTTGCTAAAGTTTACCGAAGGCTTAGATTTTGTGAGTCGTATGCAGTTGCAGTTGGATGCAATAAGTCTCTTTCTAGCGAGCTCATAAAAGATTTCAAGTTTATCGGATGGATGTCAAAAGTGCATTCTTAAGCGGAGAACTTGAGAAAGAAGTTTATGTTGAGCAACCACGGGCTTTTTTTTTCTCGAGAAAGTAGAATGACATAAACTTCTGAGAAGCTATGTATGGTTGAAACGGGCTCGAGCATGGTATGACACTTTGGCCAAGTACCTTACGGAAAATGGTTTCAAGAAAGGTGAAGTTGATAAAACATTATTTACCTTAAATCATGACGGGACACGACTCTTAGTTCAAGTATATGTTGATGACATCATATTTGGATCTAAGGACCAGCACCTTTGTAATGACTTTGCAAAGCTCATGAAAAGCAAGTTTGAGATGAGCATGATGGGAGAAATGAATTATTTCCTAGGATTGCAAGTCAACTTCGATGATGGAATATTCATTAGTCGAACAAAGTATCTGAAAGATATGCTCACAAAATTCAATCTTAAGCCTTACGAAAGAAGAATGCTAAGATACCTATGAGCATTGGAACCAAAATGACCTATCTTGAATCGGATAAGAGTGTTGAAGAACACAAGTATAGGAAATTGATAGGTTCACTACTTTACCTCCTTGCAAGTAGACACGATATTCAATATGCCGTTGGAGTATGTGCTTGATTTCAAACAAATCGATGCAAACACTACAACATTGCTATGAAAATATTAAGGTATGTAAAAGTACGATAGATGTAGGATTGTGGTATCCTAAAGAAAGTGGATTGAGTTTAATTTGGGTACTCGAATGGCGATTATCTTTGGATCATTGCTTGATAGGAAAAGCACCTCGGGAACTTGTGGGTTTACGGGTACTAGACTTATCTCATGGTTTAGTAAAGCAAAACTTCGATTGCAACTTCTACCAGAGGCTGAATATATTCTCTTTGGTTGTTGTACACAAATTCTATGGATACAACAACAACTCAAGACTATGGACTCGATGAAGAAAACTCCCATTTTACGTGATAACACAAGTCTTATGCGATTACGGAATCCTAAATTTCATGCGAACAAAGCACATTGATGTTAGACATCACTTCGCCGAGACCATGTTGAAAAGGCGATATAGAGATACTCAAGATTGTACTTGAAGACCAACTTGCGGATATCTTCACTAAGCCACTACAAGAAAGTAGATTCTTAGCCTTAAGACATAGTCTTGGACTAATTGAACTGATGGTGAAAAAGTTGGATATCTGGAGCAGGCATCCGGGGAAGAGGTATCTGAGCGAGCATCCGAGAAGAGGTATACGGGCAGGTATCGAAAGAAAGAGAAATGCAGGCAGGTATCCGAGGAAGTCAAAAATAAAGCAAAAGATAGCTTAAGATCTACGAGTGAACTCGGATATCTGAATCACTCTATAAGCAGGGAACACAAAGAGAATAGTATAACTATCTCTGCGATCAACTACTCTCTTGAAACTTCGCATTATTTCTATCTTGATGAAAAACTTGGAAAAATCCTAAGTATAAGGCAGTTAAGATCACGAGCAGTGTCATTGGTCATACAATTGTGTTTGGATAGCAAGTCGCCAAAATTCATTAAATGGGCACAATTACACTTGTTGATTGTGATCATTCTTTGAAGAAACAATGGTGACCCTTGATGAAGTTAGCGATTGATCTGTATACATGCACGGTGGAAATTAATTCCTGACAAATAGTGGGTATTGAAATTAGGACATGGCCCACTAAGCATTTAATCTTAGAACTAGCTTTTGCTCACGCTGTTTGCAAATCACGAATCGTACACACAAAATCAATTTGTATGTATTTATGCATTGGGATTCAATGATATATATATAGGATTTTGGCAAATGAAATCACTTTTGCCTAATCCGAAATTTCATCTTACTGAAATAGCAAATCCTTCTCTTGATTCTCTGCAAACCTCTACAATCTCGCAAATCAAGATTAAGTTTTACGCAAAAATTCTTGAATCAAATCTCTTTCAAACACCAATTTCAATTCCCTACACTATATAAAGAGATGGCCTCTAAGAACACTTCATCACGAAATCCCAAACCTCCTTTGATGCTTCTTTGAAAAGCAAGCACGAGTTGGTTATTATGAACAACCATGGTAGGAAATTTTAATCGACCATTGGACTTCAAGTCCGCAGAATGATTTGGGGTGGTGCCATGGTTGAGAATACCTCTCTTTGCAATAGAGAACGAAACCGGCGGAAAATTGATTCTTGACATGCTTGAAAAGGCACAAATCAAGGGTTTTCTATCCTTCGCCCAGTGGAATTTCATCACTCGATGTGTTGGAATTTTACAACAACTCGAGGATAATTTCTGTGTTTAAGGCACCTTTGAAATAGTGTCTATCAAAACCTCGATCGAGGAAAGGAAATCATACGGACTTAACAACTTTATGTAAGTTGTTTGAGGTTCAAAATCTTGGAAAGGATTTTGAAATAAACACGAGGATGATGAACTCCTTGAAGGTGTTAAAGAACTTTCTGATGACATGTGTGATCTTGAAAAATCAGATACACCTTGAGTTCAAACTTGCGACATCCGAACCGGACATCTGTTGGTTCCTTTGGGATATCTTGGCTTGCATTCTTCCGAGATGCTTTGATGGTCTACAAGGAGGTCTTGACCGGATAAGCGAGAACCATGGATCATGATGTTCTTCTTTGAATCGACAAGACAAATTTGGAAAACCCTTTTAAGCTGGGAAAATGCGCCTTCATGAAATTCATGAAGAAGATTGAGCTTGAGCCTAAGATTGTCAAAGGACTAGGTGAGCGAAGGCCACGATGGGTTATAGTGCGAAGATATGCTACTTCTTTGGAAAAGCTTGGCATTGAGCTCGGAGAGGCAATTTGAAATAGCCAATGATAATTTACTCTATAAATATGAGTATACAAATTTGATGAAAAAGGTTCTTGGGTCTCGGAAAGGTTCTAAAGCGAAAATGAAAAGATATACGAAGAAAGGTTGCGACCAACAAGCCGAACTTCAAGAAAGAAGTCTGGCGGCAAATCGGAAGACACACCGAAAGAGGTTGTCGATTCTCAAATATCTGCGGGCATTGCCGATGGTGATAATGGCGGATGAACTCATCAATCTTTGCAAAGAGTTATAAACTCTTGAACAAGTAAACTCGGCAGAGAAAGTGCTTTCGAAATGTTGCGACTAATGCGAAGCCTGGCGATGAACTCATAAATCTTGCCAAGAGTCTTTGAAAAGCACGAAGCCCCATCTGCGAAACCGCATGAATAATGGACCAATCGGTTCCCAATCTTGATGAGAGCTCGGCGATGAAGATGATGAACTAGTCATCTCTCAAGTCTAGAAAGAACAAAGAGGGCTAAGATTCTTGAAAAATGGCGGTGATAAGTTATCGAAGAAGAACCTACACCACGAGTTCTTGAACCTATAGCAAAGGTTGTTGGTGCAAACACATCATCGGGAATGTCTCTCTTGCACAACTTCAAAAAGCCACGATGAGTGGTATTTTAGTCTTTGGCGGAATCTTGATGGAAATGCCACATCTAAAAATCTGGAAGAATATTCTCTTGATCAATCTTACGCTTCGACAACCACAACAACCACAAACAACAACCACAAGCCACAAGTGGTTGATGAAATGGTAAATGAACTCCATTTGAATTACCGAATACAGGATCTTTGAAGAAAATCACGAAAATGGCGAGTTCCCCACTCGATGAGAGGATCAAGCGAGACATCTACTCGAATGATCAACAGGGGCAAGGCGAGTTGCATACTCGGAAAGGTGTGAAGTGCGAAACTTCAAACAAAGCGCCTTTGGGACAAGAAGACCAATGTATAGAAAGGTCACAAGTTCGAGAGACCAATCGACTGGCGCTCGGGTAAATGGTGGTTTAACTCTTACCTTGTGAAAATTTTATACTTATAAATCTTGTTTCCTCGTAAAATTTCTTTATTCTGAAATTTGAGTTAGAAGCCTTGAAACAAGAGGAAGTGAGAAGCTTGCCTCGAATCTTGAAAAGAGGTCCCTTGACCTCGACTCTTGAAATTTGAGCACATGCCACGGTAAATGATTCTTAACGAGAACTAATTTTTCGATAAAAATGTTTTGTGCTCATTCATGTTAAATGTTTCTATGAGGCTCTAGCGAGATAGAAGAAGATAAAGCGAAATGCGAGACAAACCGAGAAACAAGGTTTACGAAGAATACATCAACGAGCCTTCAAACTTGAAGATATATGACAATCAGTGACAAGTATTCTTCATCTTGGGTTATCTTTATCTCTTCTAATATTGATACTTTCTACTTACAGGCTATTTGAGTAGAAATGCAAGGGATAAAGTTGCGACATCCCTGCATCAATGGAAATTGATGAAGCCCCAATGACATCACTCGAAAGAACACGAAGCGCACAAATTTAAGAAAAATGAATCTGAGCTTCCTTTTGAGGAAGTAAGTAGCCAAATCGAATTCATTAAAAGCATATTTATCATAGATTCTTTCAAACTATTTCCTAATTATTGTATTTCTCTCGAGTTCAAGAAAGAAAGGTTGATGAGGACCGGACTTCCAAGTCTCGACCTCACAAGATATCTGAGACACCAATTGTCTCGATGAGCCAAATCTCTGAGCACGAAGTACTTACTCGGGTAACTCGAAACTAAGCGCACTACTACTCGGATATCTACCAAAGTTTTGAAACTCACTCAAAACTCTCCCTTCGAGCTCAAGCGGATGCAGCGAGGTTCCCATTAAAAGCAAGGGACTACTTCACTTCTTCAAAGCTCACACCTGCCAAAGCATATTGATGCTTGAAATGGCGAAGTTAAGGTGCTCGATCTCTAAATATTGAGAATCACGGATCAACCAATCGAGCGAGCACGAGCTCTTGACACGAAACATATGTCGATAGCGTTCCCTACGAACAATATCTGATTCGACTCTACTACATAAGGACTTTTCGGAGAAGTGGCGCATAGTTTGATACATGCCTTTGAGCAGGCGGATGGTGGACAAGATTCTTTGTTGGTCGGATAACGGCAAAGTAAAAGACTAGAGGGGAGGGTGAATAGTCTTTTAAAACTTTTATCGATAACAAATATTTCTCGGATATCTGAATAGATATCGATACTTAGAATCAGTCGGAAGACTTAATAAAGATAAGTGCGAAGCAGTTAAGAAGTGTGTGTGTGTTCTTTGAAGTATAAATCTGAAGCGTAAATGACCACAAGTATAGTGGTATCACGGAGGTGGCGTAATCCTCGACTAATCGATTCGGTCTATCGAGACTTAGAATTCACTAGAGCAGATAATTGAGATTTCCTTAAAATAATCCTATTCTAAGATTCTTAACAATTGGTTCCCAACCAAATGTTCCCCTGAGTTGTTCCCGGCTTTCCTGACCCAGTACTTCCTATACTCGAAACCTTTGAGTTATTCCCTAGCTTCCCCTAAGTACTTCCTATACTCGATAACCTTGGAGTTATTCCTTAGTTTCCCAAATCAAGTACTTCCTATACTCGGTAACCTTGGAGTTATTCACGATTTTCAAACTAAGTACTTCTGTACTCCACGCTTGATTATGGTGTTGGTTTTGGTTTGAGTTGTCGGATGAGCGTCTTAATAACTTTTGATTAATCGGATAGCTACGTGAACTAAGTTACTTAATACACTTTCGTATGGTATCTTGTTCGATTTCTTGACCCAGTCTTATGATATACATTCAAGGAATGAATCTCGGATAGTTGATCTTTTGATTCAACTCCTTCACAGATAGCTTTGCTTGTTTAGGATCAGGACACTTAGAACTTCAGTGTTTACTCAAGATCAAAAGCTATGGTCGCAACAGAAATCTTTGTGAATAAGTAAGATGCTTTGAGAGAGAGTCAGACGATCAGAGTTTGTATGCAGTTCAAGGTCTAAGGTCTCTTCTCAAGTAGTCTAAGTGTTGATATTTATAGATGAATTTGAGTGCCGTTTGAATAGTATCCGTTAGGCTCAAATTCAAACTATCGATATCTGTGTATAATCTTTATGTGAGTTTGTCTTCTTCTCAGAAGTTGCCGTTGCTTTTATTCAGACATCTCTGTCCGTGCATTAAATGCATTGTACTATACTTTTTGTCCTGTAGTGTCAACGGAACTATGCTTTGTATCAGAGACTAGTGTTATCTGATTCTTTGCACGTCCTTATCTTTATTCTTCAGATACCACTTGTATTTATTGAAACAACTTTGTTTGCAATATATATTTCTCTTTCAGAAACATGGTTAAAGCTCAAGGTATCTGAGAATAGATATCTGTGGACACTTTCCTTGTTTTCAGATATGTATCTTATTTCTCAGATATCTCTTGTGACACAGTTTGTTTGAAACTATTCGTGTCTTTAAGATATCTGGCTAAGATATCTGAACAACAGATTCAGCAATCTTGTGCAGTTTTCTTCAATTCTTCAATGTCGTTAAGCTTTCTGCTTGGATGTCTTCTTCTTGGTCTTCTCTTTCATAAAATAAAAATTACATTTTGAGACCTAACATCCTATACAAGATTAGCTAGACTATCATACTTAGTGGGTTTCCTCTTTTACAATGTTCAAGTGAACCAAGAGTAATAATCACCTTTCTGAGACTAAGATAAGTCATCATGTTGCTGATCAAAATCTGAACAGATATTTCTAACAAAATATCTAACAAATTTCCCCCATTTTGATCAGTCAACGATGACTATCTTCCCTATTACAAATCTGGATGAGGAAACAATCCACCACTTAATCATTTCTTAAGATCTTTCAATTCATATAATTAAGTGCAGAAAGTAGACATCAACCAAATCACAAGGTGTGATCTTTGCTGACAAGTTATCTTTTATAGAATACTATACGAGTAAGTTCTTGAGATAAGTCACAACTAAAGATTACGATAACTTTAATACATGATGATTAAGCTCGATCGGCAAAAATACAAAAACTACATAGTAAATTAGGACACAGAGTAACGAAGCTCAGTAAACATCTAATAGACTAGTCTTCAAGTCTTCAACGGTGTTTCTATGGATCGGTTTGCAAATTTCCTATCTCCAAACTGTTGATGTCATCGAATAATCATCTGAAGAGTTACAAGCATCTACGTGTCTCGCAAATCCACAGACCTCTTTGTAGGTTTTGGTAGGATTTTTCTTGGCAAAATGCTTGACCCATAGGTACTTTCTCCACTTCGGGCATGCTCTATTACGATGTCTGAAAGCTTGAAGTATTCGTAGATAATCTTGGATATCGATGTCACCCTTGTATTGATCTTACATCGGATAGAGCGACTCATGGGGTTCCTGACAAGTCTTGGTCTTGTGCATGTTCTGTGATATTGAATTTTGTGCACATCATCGGCTTTCCATATGGACAATCATCGAGAGGTCCTTCTTCATGGCCAGTTCTCTTGACAACTTCAAAATCGACCATGCTTTGATGTGATTGGTGTTGATCAAGGTAGGTTTATTCTTTCTCCATGCCATAAGTTGTTTATGGATTGGTTCTGGAAATTTTGAATTTACCAATAGATGTTTAAGTTCCAGAATCCAATAGCCATTCTTTTGATTGATGCACCTGTAGACAGAGGAATCATTGTCATACTTCACATACTCAATTTTGGCTTCTTACGCACGAGTGGAAGTTGACTTTGTCTTTGCTCGACTCTCGGTCTGTTCCTTTTACATCTTGAATTCTCTTTGGGGTTGTTGCTTGAAGAACCACCACCTGGATAGACTTGGTATTTCGGAGGGTGTTTTAGCTGCCAAAGGCTTTGCAGCTATGGGCTCAGTTAGGCTTTCAATTTTTCTTTTTCTGTGAAGAAGAGCTTCATCTTCATCAGTCTCTTCTTCATCATCAAGATCAATTCTTGTGAGATTTTGCAGCCTTCTTCATTGCCCTGGGACTTGATTTGACCTTCTTCTTCTTCTTCTTCAGAAGATTCATCAATCCCTCTAACTTGTCTTCTCCTTGGAGCCTTGGTACTCCTTGGAGGTTTCTGTGCCATGGCCCTTGTTACCATTTTGGTTCCTTCAGTGGGTTTCTGGGAAGCAGTAGCTTGGCTTGAGGAGGGTTCATTGATTCTGAGTGGTGGCTGGGAAGTTTTTCTTCTTCCTTCTGAGCACTTTTGACTCATTTCTTCTTGATTTCATCCCCTTCTTCCCATTCCCCCTGACTTTGAGGTCCAGATTTGTACTTTCTTTCCCCCTTAGTCATTGTTGGCTGACTTAGTCTTATAAAGGAATCTGAGAGAGAGTTGAAATGCCCTTGTAAATAGTTGTAGGCAGTGACCAACTTCTCAAGTTCGGCTTTGAGCTCCTGATTTTGCTTGATAAGTCCATTGTCCTTATCGATGAGCTACTTGATGGGCTAGGATGGCATCTGCTTCTCCGGTGTAACTTGCCTCTTGAAAAGCTTTTTGACTAAAGACACATCATCGTCCCTTATCATTCCCGGATCTTTACGAGCAATGACCATGCTAGTTGTTCTCGAGTGATGAGCTCGGTGAACTTTCTCATTCGAGAGGGGTGAGGCGATTACTTCCTTGTTCTGTGAAGACATCTCCTTATTCAGAGTAGCCAGTACTTGGTACCTGTTCATGTATTCATGGGAGTGGACGTTTGGCAGTTTGTTGAATATTGTAGGAGCAATCAACTTCCTTTTCAAGTGAGAAACCGCTAAATGTTCATGGCGGTGCTCTGCCAAAGTCTTGTCTTCTTCATCATCGAGTGATTAGCGGTGATCTTCATCCTCTTGGACATTTTCATTGATCGTGTCGAGTCCGCAACCATCTCGGAGAGATTGGTTTCTTTCCTTTACGGGAGGAGGATGGTACTTCTTTCGAAGATGATGCGCCTTAGCATCATGCTTGACTTGAACTTCTTGATGTCGAGTTCTTTGGTGATCTCTTCTTGACATCCTTAGCTCTTTAACCTTAGAGTAAGCAATCATTTCTTCTAAGTATAGATCTTGTAGTTGATCAATCTTATCTGGATTTAGCTATTTGATCTTCGGTTGAAGATGGGTATGTTGTTCTTCATCAACGGTTGTCGAGTTGAAGGAATCTGGTTTGAGTGTTTAAGATTTTACGATTGGTTTCTTGAGCTCGACTACTTGCTTAGTAATAGCTGCGTGTTGGTTAGAAGATGGATGAGTAGATTTACGAGGTGATGAAGGCGGAGATTTGGTGATGTCTTCTCGGTTTGCTTTTCGTGGTGAGGCATTGTTTCTCTGTGAAATTCCTCGGTCCACAGTGCGAGGCATCATCATCATCCTTTTTGTCATTATCATCCTTTTGGTGATGGTCAGTGGGAGGTTCATCAAAGTAATTTTCATTCATTTCTTCCTCCTCATCATCTTCAGATACAAGATTGATCACGTCCGGGATAGTGATCTTACCTTGTCTTCTTCTTGTTGAAGGTATGAATTGCGATGCAGGGGGCGGCTTGAATGCCATCTGTAATCTTGTCGACCATCTGCTGTTCAAAGGCATGTATCAAACTATCGCCACTTCTGGAAAAGTCCTTATGTAGTAAATTATGTATGTATTGTTACATGGGAACATTGCTTGGACATATGTTTCGGTCGAGCTCGTGCTAAATGCGGTTGGTTGATCGGTGATTCTCAATATTTCGGAGAGATCGAGCACCTTAACCGCCATTTCTTGAAGCATTGAATATGCTTTGGCGGTGTGAGCTTTGAAGAAGTGAAGTAGGTCCTTGTTTCTTCAATGGGAACACCTTTGCATCTGTTGAACTGAAAGAAGGAGTTTTGAGTGAGTTTCAAAACTTTTGTAGATATCTGAGTAGAAGTGTAGTTTAGTTTGAGTTACAGTATGAACATCGGGCTCGGATACTTGTTCTCTTGAGACAATTGGTGTCTCGGATATCTTGTTGTGAGGTGGAGACTTGGAAGTCGGTCCTCATCAACCTTTCTTTCTTGAACACGAGAAAATACAATACTTAGGAAATAGTTGGAAAGAACACATGCATAAACATGCTTTTAATGAATTACGATTTGAGCTACTTACTTCCTCAGCAGGGCTCAGTTCATTTTCTCGAAACTTGTGTAGTTTACGGTGTTCTTTCAGTGATCTTTGCCTTGGGGCTTCATCAATTTCCATTGATCTTGAGAAATCGACTTCATCCCTTGCATTTCTATACGAAATATCTGTAAGTAGAAAGTATTGAATATGGGAAGAGATAAAGGATAACCAGATGAGGAATACTTGTCCTTGATTGTCATATACCTTGAGGTTTGAAGGCTCGATTCTGTGTTCTTGAAACCTTGTTGGTTTACGGGTTTGTCTCTGGCATTTACGCCTTATCTTCTTCCATCTCGGTTGGAGCTGTTAGAAACATTTATCATGAATGAGCACATAAACATTTTCTTTGAAAAATTAGTTCTCTTTAAGAATCATTTACGTAGCTGGCTCAGATTTCTCAAGAGTTGAGGTTGAAGGGACCTCTTTTTCGATGTCTGAGGAGCTTCTCGACTTCCTCTTGTTCTGCGTTCTTTCGACTGTAACAAAAAATTCTTATAAGGTAACAAGATTTATAAGTATAAATTTTTATTTTCACAAGGTAAGAGTTAAACCGGTCATTTACGGCGATTTGGTGATTGGTCTCTGGAACTTGTGACCTTTCTATACATTGGTCGTCTTGTCGGTCTGTTTCTTTGTTTGAAGTTTACGGTACTTCACACCTTTCTGAGTGTCTGACTCGGTTGCCTCCCTAGTTGATCATTACGAGTAGATGTCTCGGTTTGATCCCTCTCATTGAGTTGGGGAACACCTTTCGATTTGAGATTTTCTTGACATCTTGTATTCTTTGGTAATTCAAAATGGAGTTCGTTTACCATTTCATCAACCACTTGTGGCATTGTGTTTGTGGTTGTTGTGGTTATGCAGGCGGAAGATTGATCGAGAATGTTCTTCCAGATTTTTAGATGTAGCATTTCCATCGACATCGCGGCACTAAAATACCACTCATCGGGGCTTTGTGAAGTTGTGCAAGAGAGACATTCCACGATGATGTGTTTGCACCAACAACCTTTGCTATAGGTTGACAACTTTGTGGTGTAGGTTCTTCTCCAGATACCTTATCACGATTACTTTTTGATAACCTTAGCCCTCTTTGTTCTTTCTAGGACTTGAGAGATGACTAGTTCATCATCTTCATCATCGAGCTCTCATCGGCATTAGGGCCATTGGTCCATAACTCCTGCGGTTTTGCGAGATGGGGCTTGGTGCTTTTCACCACTCTTGGCGACATTTATGAGTTCATCGGCAAAGCTTTACGCATTAGTCGCAACATTTAAAAGCACTTTCTCTTGCTAAGTCTACTTGTTGATGGTTGATAACTCTTTTGCGGCATTGATGAGTTCATCGCCATGCTTGCGAATGGCGAAATTGACAACCTCTTTGGGTGTGTCTTACGATTTGCCGGACTTCTTTCTTGAAGTTACGGGCTTCTTAGTCATAACCTTTTCTTGAGATATCTTTTGATTTTCACTTCTTAGGACCTTTGAGACCCGGTAACCTTTTTCTTGATTTGTATACTCATATTTGTAGAGAGTAAATTCTTTGTTGGCTATTTCGCCGTCTCTAAGCTCGATGCAAGCTTTTCCGACCGTAGCATATCTTGAGACCATAACCTCATGGCCTTTGGCTCGGCTAGTCCTTTGACAATCTTAGGCTCGAAGCCTTGAATCTTCTTCACGAATTTCATGAAGGCGTACTTTCCCCGATTAAAGGGTTTTCCGCCTTTTGTCTTGTTGATTCGGCAAGAACAACATGATCCATCGTTCTTGGCTTATCTGGTTGCACCTCCTTGTAGACCATCAAAGCATACATGAAGAATGCAAGCGGTACATCGGTGAACACGGATATACGGTTGGGATGTCGACAAGCTTGAACTTCGGTGGGTGTATCGATTTTCAAGATCACACGTCTTTGTAAAGTTCTTTAACACCTTCAAGGAGTTCATCATCCTTGGTGTTTATTTCAAAATCCTTTCCAAGATTTTGAACCTCAAACAACTTCTGAAAGTTGTTAATTCGGAAGGATTTCCTTTCCTTGGGTGAGGTTTTGATAGACACTATTTGATTGCCTTGAAACACGGAAATTATCTGAGTTGTTGTAAAATTCAACACATCAGTGATGAAATTCCACTTGGGCGGATACAAAACCACGGATTTGTGCCTTTTCAAGCATGTCGAGAATCAATTTTACATCGGTTTGGTTTTCTATTGCGGCGGTGGTATTCCTCGACCATGGCACCACCCCAAATCATTACGTGACTTAAAGTCAATGGTCGATTAAAAACTCCTACCGATCGATTGTTAACAATAACTTGACTCGGTGCTTGCTTTTCGGTGATTACTAGTGGAGGATTAGGATTACGTGTTGAAGTGTTCTTGGAGGCCATCTCTTTATATAGTGTAGGGAATTGAAATTGGTGTTTGAAAGAGATGTGATTAATTCTTTCTTGAAAAACTTAATCTTGATTTGCGAGATTGTAGAGGGTTTGCGAGAGAATCGAGAGAATTTGCTATTTTGTGCAAGATGAATTTTGGATTAGGCAAAAGTGATTTCATTTGCCAAAATCCTATATATATAGCGATTGAATCCCAGACAAATACATACAAATTGATTTTGTGTATGCGTATATATGATTTGCAAGCAGTGAGCAAAAGCTAGTTCGGCATTAAATGCTTAGTGGGCCATGTCTGAATTTCAACAGTCCACTATTTAGTGTGAATTAATTTCCACCGTACAGATCAATTGATTAACTTCATCGTGGGTCACCATTGCTTCTTCAGCAATGATCACAATCAGTAAGTGTAATTGTGCCCATTTAATGAGTTTTGGCGACTTGCTATCTGAATCACAATTCTGTATGAGCAAGGACACTGTTCGCATCTGAATTTGTCTTATACTTAGGATTTTTCCAAGTTTTTCATCAAGATAGAAATAATGCGAGTTTCAAGAGAGTAGTTGACTGCAGATAGTTATACTATTCTCTTTTGTGTTCCCCGTTTATAGAGTGATTCAGATATCTGAGTTCCCATCTCAGAGATCTTAAGCTATCTTTTTGCTCTTTATCCTTTTTGACTTCTGGATACCCGTTCCAGATTTCTCTTTTCTCTTTTCTGGATATCTGTTCCAGATACCTCTTCTCTGGTTGCCCGTTCGGATACGAACTCTTCGGTTCATTGGTAGTTCCATTAGTCGAAGACTATGTCTTAAGGCTAAGAATCTACTTTCTTGTAGTGGCTTAGTGAAGATATACGCAAGTTGGTCTTGATGCCAATCTTGAGTATCTCTATATTGCCCTTTTCAACATGGTCTACGATGAAGTGATGTCTAACATCAATGTGCTTTGTTACGGCATGAAATTTAGGATTACGTGTAATGTAATAGCACTTGTGTTGTCACGAGAAAATGGGAGTTTTCTTCTCATCGAGTCCATAGTCTTTAAGTTGTTGTTGTATCCACGAATTTGTGTTGCACAACAACCGGTGACAATATATTAAGCCTCTGTGGTAGAAGTTGCAATTGAGTTTTGCTTCTTGCTAAACCATGAGATAAGTCTAGTACCCGGCTGACAAGTTCTGAGGTGCTTTTCCTATCAAGCAATGATCCGACATAATCGATACAGTACCCAGCTAAACTCAATCCACTTTCTTTAGGATACCACAATCCTACATCTCTTGTACCCTTTACATACCTTAATATTTTCATAGCAATGTTGTAGTGTGTTTGCATTGGATTTATGCGAAATCTAGCACATACTCAGCGGCATATTGAATATCAGGTCTACTTGCGGTGAGGTAAAGTAGTGAACTATCAATTTCCTATACTTATGTTCTTCAACACTCTTATGCGATTGGTATAGGTCATTTTGGTTCCAATGCTCATAGGTATCTTAGCATTCTTTTCAGAAGGCTTAAGATTGAATTTTGTGAGCATATCTTTTGCATTCTTTGTTTGACTAATGAATATTCCATCATTGAGTTGCTTGACTTGCAATCCTAGGAAATAATTCATTCTCCCATCATGCTCATCTCAAACTTGCTTTTCATGAGATTTGCAAAGTCATTACAAAGTTGCTTGTCCTTAGATCCAAATATGATGTCATCAACATATACTTGAACTAAGAGTAGTTTCCCATCATGATTTAAGGTAAATAAAGTTTTATCAACTTCACCTTTCTTGAAACCACTTTTCAGAAGGTATTTGGCCAAAGTGTCATACCATGCTCTTAGAGCCTATTTCAGTCCATACAGAGCTTTCTGTAATTTATAGACCATTCTACCTTACGAAACTTCAAAGCGGTGGTTGCTCAACATAAACTTCTTACGCAAGTTCACCGTTTAAGAATGCACTTTTGACATCCATCGATAAACTTTGAAATCTTTATGAAATGCAAAGGCTAGAAAGAGTCTTATTGCATCAATCGGCAAGCTGGTGCATATGACTCGTCAAAATCTAAACCTTGATCTGAGTAAATCCTTAGCGACCAATCTTGCTTTGTTTACGGTTATTTCACGATTCATTCATCTTTTTACGAAAACCCATTTAGTTCCAATCAGATATTCCTTCTATAAATGGAACTAGTTTCCGGACTTTGTTTCTCTCAAATTGATCGACTCTTCTTGCATTGCGGAGATCCGATCTTGGTCTTCTAATGCTTCTTCTATATTTTAGGTTGATATTGAGATGAAACATCGAAGAAAGTTAGCATTTTCAGCTATTGCTCTCCTAGTCCTAACACCACGATTAATCGGTCGATTATATCCTTTGTAGGATGATCTTTGATCCATTTCATCATAGGTTTAGTGCTAGTAGGATCAATATCCATGTGATCGAATGTGAATCACTAAGATTTTGATTTGATACTTTTTGATGTCTGAGATATCGACATATGGAAATGTCATGGATATCGACACTTTTCGATGTTAGAGATATACGAGACATGCATTCGACATTCTTATTTTGAGATACCTCTTCATGATGAAGGTTCTCGATAACTTTGTTCCTTTTACGGAAAACTTCATGGAAATTCCTCATCATGTTTGTGAGTCATCTTGTTGTTACTAGGCTATTCAAGCTTTTCTCGTCGAGTCATCCTCGGTTTCCATAATGATGTTTTTCCTTTAAGGATTCTTCTTTAGGATCCCTCGATAATAGTTCTTTGAACCTTTGAGAGTTCATCAATAGGAGGTGTTTTCTTACTTCCTTCATAGAATACAACATGGTGATTCTTCAATTTTCTTTGTTCTTTTGTTGTAAACTCTGTAAGCTTTCTTTGTTTGTGGAATAGCGAAAAATACCTACATACGCCTTTGGTTGAAATGTTCTCGGATAATCTTTCCCATTGTTTAGAACAAAACATCTGACGAATACTCTCGGATGTTTGATATTAGGGGTCTATCAACCAAGATTTCATAGGGGTCTGTCATGGTGTTTGTTTATCAAGCATACATTACGAGTGTAACATTTGTGTTTACGACTTCAACCCGATAAATTTCACTTATTTGATGTCATTAGCATTGTCCTTGCGGCTTCTTTAAGGGTTCTGTTTTCCTTTACGCAACACCATTTTGTTGAGGTGTTCTTCTGAGAGGAAAGTTGGTGTTGTATACCTTTGCGGTACAAAACTTCTTTATGTCTTTGGTTGACAAACTTCATTACCATGGTTTTACGATTGCGGATACCTTGTCATTTTCATGACTTCAAGCTTTTTGACAAGTTTGGTATCTCCACCACGGCATCATTTGTGTTTGGAAAAGACCAAGTGAATCTTGAAGTCATCTACAACAAACCATACTTCTTTCTGCATAACTAATTCTGAGATGATTCAAATAGATCCATGTGTAAAAGTTGTAGTGGTCTAACACTAGAGTATCTGATTTTGGACTTGAAAGAGATCTTAGATTGTTTCCCCATCTGACAGGCAGAACAAATACCATCCTTTCTGAAAGATGTTCTGGTAAGACCAACCACTAACTCTTTCTTGGCAAGTCTATTGAGTTTTGAAGTTCAAGTGACTCATTCTTTTGTGCCATAACGGTGCTCTTACGTGTGACAGTTGACTCACCATGAGACATTCTTGATTGTGGCGGATGCCCGATCCATAACAAAAAGCGCCTTTCACCGACCAACTAAGGTATGCCTTTGACTCATTGTTAATTAGTTTGCGATATTTAGCTTTGAATTTTATAGTAAAACCGCATGCATAAGCGGCTCATACTAAATAGATTATATTTCAAATCCTTAACATATGTCGTCGGTGATTGTTAAAGTTCCCAATTTGGCGTTGCCAAATCGAGAGAGGATTTAATTCTCCTCAACCGTCGATATACGGTCACGTGTTGCAAGCTTTGTAATTAACGGTTGCTTTGTCTCTATCATGTGCTTTCGCATCCACTATCAAATAGCCATTGTGCTTTAGTCCGGAAGCATTACGCACCTGACGGAAGCAGGAGATTAGGTTCTCATATCTTTGATGGAACCGTCAGAATCAAAAGTTCTTCCAGTAGGAATCCATGTTTGAATGAATTTCTTTGAAATATGCTTTTGTCTGACAGGAACGTAAGGAGGAATTCTTATTGAATGAATGTTATCATTAGTAAGAGTTATTTTCTTCCTTGGTGTGTTCCTAGGTGCTCCATATGATGCTTCGGATACAGCGGGTTTACGAGTTTGCTTTTCGACAAACTTAGCCTTCCTTGCGATTTCTTCTAGCCGGCATTGATTTTCGGTGGCTTGATTTAACTTCCGCCGATAATTGATTTGAGCAATTCTAGCTTTCAACCATCGTTCTTGCTCACCTTGTACTCATGAGCAAGTTGTTTTCGATGCCTTTGTAGCAATACCGTTTGAGCACTTGATGCTATCGAGATCTTTTTCGTGACTTTGCTAGTCTCTGGTTGATCGATTTCTTTCGGAAAAAGTGACATGGGAGAATTTGGCTCTGCAATTCTACCTTTTGAAGACATAACCTTGTGGGTGTTTACACTTTTCGGTGTTGTGTTTCTTTTCGAGCGTACCAGGTTTTGTTTTTGACTTGTTTTTCCCACAAAGGTTTAGTCGCAACTTCCTTTCCTTTGTCGACAATCTTTGTCTTTTCACCGATACTATAGATTGCATGGGAACCATCTTCTTTGAGTACTTACAAATGTTCTTTTCTCCTTACTCTTATTGGTGATAGAACAATCATCGTGTATTCATTGAGTTCTTTCTTTTACGAAGGATCTCTTAAGTAAGATTGTACTTGATGAAGTGTCACTAGCTTTGGCATAAGATTGAAAAGATAGTTCTTTCTTCTTGAGTTCCTTGTTTCGGAAGAAGATTTTCATAATTCTTTGTAACTTCGCCATTGCTTCTTCATGTGACTTTTCGGTCTCGGATATCGAGCTTTGAGAGATGCATTTTCAGCATCCTTTCTCTCGATTCTTTAACTAATTGAAATTTTCCTTTTCGAGAATTCTTTTCTTCTTGAGTTTTCGGCTCTAGCTCGGATCATTAGAAATTCTCTTTCATAGATGTCAAGTTCTTTCTGAGACTTTCTAGATTTTTATTTCCTCTTCATCACTTTCATAAGTGTAGCAAAGTATGTGTTACCTCATCAGCCATAAGGCAGGTTTTCTATGTTGGAGATGTACGGTTAGTCAATTTGACAACTCCACATTTCATTTTCTTGAGGCGAAGTCGATTATGTCATGAGTAACTCCACATAATTACGGTGATGGTAGGTTGAATCATCTGAATTGTCATCTTGATCTGTCTCAACGTCTAGAGCATCGGTTGAATTTGGATTGTCTTTCTTTCTTGATTAACAAAGCTTTACGGCTTCTTGAAGATTCTTCTATCTTTCTTATGCTTTGTCCTTAGTTTGTTGAGGCGGACAATCCTTCTTGAAGTGGCGTTTACGACAATAGAAACATATATCGTTTCCAATTTACGCTTCCTCGATACATGATGCTTTACATTTGGCTTGTTATTGAGCTTTGCATATTTTGTCTTGGTGATAGTTTGACCTAGATGCTTTTTGACTTCTCTTTGGCTTTTCTTCTCTCAATTTCTCATGACAAATTTACTTATTTGCTTTGCAAGAACATCCTCGATCTCCTCCTTGCTTTTCTTCTTTTGAAGTTCCTTGAGTAACTAGAGCAACATTACGCAACTTTTAGGTTGTTTGTTCTCTACGAGTTGTCTCATAGTCATGATAGCAAGATGAGAGAAAAGTTCCTTTGGAGTGATATTTGGCATACCTTGGTTAAAATAAAAGAATTTAGTATGCTCCCGATTGTGGTTAAGACTTGACAATAGTCTTAAACTTCTCGGTGAGTATCTATTGCTTTCCCAAGTCTTGCCATATCACTCATGAGGTAGTAAACACGAAATCAAGTTCTTCGAGTTTGGTGGGACCTTGTTTGAAATTTTGAAATTTCAACTTTAGAACTTCGAACTTGTTTTCCTTGGTTTTGTGATTCAAACGATTTCTTCAATTGGTTGCCCGAGCAACTTTCGCCGTTTAGCACACCACGGTTTACTTGTATGTGCTGCAGTGTCGATCGATGATGATGTTCTGAGCTTGACCGTCAAATGATTCCTCTTGGCATCTTAGATGTCGAGTTCTCTGAGCTTTGGTTCGTAAATAACTTGACGTAGATCTTCCACTAGTTGGCCTGTCATTTGTGAAGATCCTTCGCTTTGATCTCTGTCTCTTCCTCGAAACCTCCATGACTTGCTTAAGTTGTAGAATGACTATTGGGCCATTATTTATTACTTGATCATCTCGTCACTTATGGCTTCAAGGTGGAGCATCATGTTATTTTCCATTTCTCGTAGTTCTCTGGTTTGAGCAGGTGCATCACTCGAGACATATCGCACTTAACACACAAATTAAATAGTCCTCAAAAGTGGACAAAGTTCCTTCACCTATCTGGGGATCTAGGTTGATGTAGAAGGTGGTGAACCTCACCTTTCTGATACCACTTGTTGGTCAGGATAACGGCAAAGTAAAAGACTAGAGGGGGTGAATAGTCTTTTAAAACTTTTGTCGATAACAACTATTTCTCGGATATCTGAATAGATGTCGATACTTAAAATCAGTCACGGAAGACTTAATAAAGATAAGTGCGAAGCAGGTTAATAAGTGTGTGTGTTCTTTGAAGTATAAATCTGAAGCGTAAATCACACAACAAGTATAGTGGTATCGGAGGTGGCGTAATCCTCGACTAATCCACTTGGTCTATCGAGACCTAGAATTCACTAGACAGATAATTGAGATTTCCTTACAATAATCCTATTCTAAGATTCTTAACAATTGGTTCCTGACCAAATGTTCCCCTGAGTTGTTCCCGGCTTTCCATTGAAGTACTTCCTATACTCGAAACCTTTGAGTTATTCCTAGCTTCCCAAGCTAAGTACTTCCTATACTCAATAACCTTGGAGTTATTCCTTAGTTTCCCAAATCAAGTACTTCCTATACTCGGTAACCTTGGAGTTATTACGATTTTCAAACTAAGTACTTCTGTACTCCACTTGATTATGGTGTTGGTTTTAGTTTGAGTTGTCGGATGGCGTCTTAATAACTTTTGATTAATCGGATAACTCTGTGAACTAAGTTACTTAATACACTTTCTGATGTATGGTATCTTGTTAGATTTCTTGACCCAAGTCTTATGATATCTGTTCAAGAGAATGAATCTCAGATAGTTGATCTTTTGATTCAACTCCTTCACATATAGCTTTGCTTGTTTAGGATCAGGACACTTAGAACTTCAGTGTTTACTCAAGATCAAAAGCATTGGTCGCAACAGAAAGCTTTGTGAATAAGTAAGATGCTTTGAGAGAGAGTAAGACGATCAGCGTTTGTATGCAGTTCAAGGTCTAAGGTCTCTTCTCAAGCAGTCTAAGTGTTGATATTTATAGATGAATTTGAGTGCCGTTTGAATAGTATTCGTTAGGCTCAAATTCAAACTATCGATATCTGTGTATAGTACTGTAGCAGGTTTTGTCTTCTTCTCAGAAGTTGCCGTTGCTTTTATTCAGACATCTCTGTCCGTGTATTAAATGCATTGTACTATACTTTTTGTCCTGTAGTGTCAACGGAACTATGCTTTGTATCAGAGACTAGTGTTATCTGATTCTTTGCACGTCCTTATCTTTATTCTTCAGATACCACTTGTATTTATTGAAACAACTTTGTTTGCAATATATATTTCTCTTTCAGAAACATGGTTAAAGCCTAAGGTATCTGAGAATAGATATCTGTGGACACTTTCCTTATTTTCAGATATGTATCTTATTTCTCAGATATCTCTTGTGACACAGTTTGTTTGAAACTATTCGTGTCTTTAAGATATTTGGCTAAGATATCTGAACAATAGATTTAGCAATCTTGTGCAGTTTTCTTCAATTCTTCAATGTCGTTGAGCTTTCTGCTTGGATGTCTTCTTCTTGGTCTTCTCTTTCATTTTGAGACCTAACATCCTATACAAGATTAGCTAGACTATCATACTTAGTGGGTTTCCACTTTTACAATGTTCAAGTGAACCAAGAGTACTAATCACCTTTCTGAGACTAAGATAAGTCATCATGTTGCTGATCAAAATCTAAACAGATATTTCTAACAAAATATCTAACAATTACAGATGGCATTCAAGCCAGTCCTGCCCCAGACCCTGCAGTTTATACCTTCTGAACAAGAAGAAGTTAATGGGCAGAAGATCACTATCCCGGAAGTGATCAATCTTGTATCTGAAGATGATGAGGAGGAAGAAATGAATGAAAATTACTTTGATGAACCTCCCACTGACCATCACCAAAAGGATGATAATGACAAAAAGGATGATGATGATGCCCTTGCACCAGGGGAGAGGAATTTCACGGAGAAACAATGCCTCAATTTGAAAAGCAAGCGAGAAGACTTCACGAAATCTCAAGTCTTCATCACCTCGAAATCTACTCATCCATCTTCTAACCAACAGCGATTACTCTTGAACAAGTAGTTGAGCTTTACGAAGAAACAAATCGGAAAATACTAAACACTCGAGCAGATCTGCTTTCACTCGAACTGTTGGAAGAAGAACAACGACTCCATCTTCAAGCTGGAAGATCAAATAGCTAAATCCGGAGATAAGATTGATCAACTACAAGATCTATACTTAGAAGAAATGATTGCTTACTACGAGGTTAAAGAGCTACGGGATCTTGTAAGAGATCACGAAAGAACTTCGATCTTGAAGAAGTATCGAAATCAAGCATGATGCTAATCTTGCATCATCTTGAAAAGTACCATCCTCCTCCCGAGAAAGGAAAGAACCAATCTACGAGATGGTTGTTGGACTCGATACAATCGATGAAAATGTCGAGGATGAAGATCCTTTGGTGATTACTCAGATGATGAAGAAGACAAGACTTTGGCAGAGCACCGCAATGAACATTTAGCGGTTTCTCACTTGAAAAGGAAGCTGATTGCTCCTACAATATTCATCAAACTGCCAAATGTCCACTCCAATGAATACATGAATAGGTGCAATCTTGGCTCATCTGAACAAGGAGATGTCTTCATAGAACAAGGAAGTAATTGCCTCCGTCCCCTCTGAAATGAAAAAGTTCACTGAGCTCATCACTCAGAGAACAACTAGCATAGTCATTTCTCAGAAAGATCTGGGAATGATAAGGGACGATGATATGTCTTTAGCTGAGAAAGCTTTCCAAGAGGCGAGTTACCTTTCTTTGGAAGCGGATGCCATCCTAGGCCCGTTGGCAAAGCTCCTTGATAAGGACAATGGACTTATCAAGCAAAATCGAGGAGCTCAAAGTCGAACTTGGAAGTTGGTTAGTGCTATAATTATCTACTAGGGCACTTCAACTCTCTCAGATTCCTTTATGAGGTAAGTCGATGACAATGACTAAGGGGGAAAGAAAGTACAAATCTGGACCTCAAAGTCAGGGGGAAAGGAAGAAGGAGATGAAAACAAGAAGAAATCTGGAGCTGGTGCGGCTCAGAAAGGAAGAAGAAAAACTTCCCAGCCACTACTCAGAATCAACGAACCCTCCTCGAAGCCAGCCCATTGTGCGAATAGTATTGCTTCGAAACCAGATGGAACCAAAATGGTAACAAGGGCCGCACGAAACCTCCAAGAAGTAAGGCTCGAGGAGAAGACACGTTAGAGGATTGATGAATCTTACGAAGAAGAAGAAGAAGGTCAAATCAAGTCCACAGGCGATGAAGAAGGTGTAAAACTCTCACAAGATCTAATCTTGATGATGATGAGGAAACTGACGAAGATGAAGCTCCTCTTCACATAAAAAGGAAAATTGAAAGCCTAATTGAGCCCATAGCTGCAAAGCCACTAGCAGCTAAAACACCCTCTGGAAATACCAAGTCTATCCAGGGTTATTCTTCAAACAACAACCCCAAAGAAAATTCAAGGCAGAGAAGGAGCAGTTGAGGCGAGCAAAGACAAAATCGACTTCCACTCGGGCGGAAGAAGCGAAATAGAGTATGTGAAGTATGATAATGATTCCTCATCTCTGGTGCATCAATCAAAAGAATGGCTATTGGATTACGGGCTGAAGCATCTCTTGGTAAATTCAAGATTTCTAGAACCAATCCATAAACAACTCATGGCATGGAGAAAGGATAAACCTACCTTGATCAACACGATCACATCAAAGCATGGTTGGATTTTGAAGTTGTCAAATGAAGCCATGAAGAAGGACCTCTGATGATTGTCCATATGGAAAGCTAGATGATGTGCACAAAATTCTGAATATCATAGGAACAGGCACAAGACCAAGACTTGCTGTGGAACCCTATGAGTCGTTCTATCTGACAGAAGATCAATACAAGGGTGACATCAGATATCTGAAGATTATCTACGAATACTTCAAGCTTTCAGATATCAGAATAGAGCATGCCTGGAAGTGGGGAAAGTACCTATGGGTCAAGCATTTTGTCAAGAAAAATCCTACCAAAACCTATAAAGAGGTCTGTGGATTTTCCAGAGACACAGAGATGCTTGTCAGAACTCTCCTCTATGACTATTCTGATGACATCAAAAGGTTTGGAGATAGGAAATTTGCAGACTGATCCATAGAAATACTGTTGAAGACTTGAAGATTGAAGACTAGTCTATTAGGATGGTTACTTGGAGCTTGGTTACTCCTGTTGTCCTAATTTACTATGTAGTTTTTGTATTTTTGCTTTATGAGCTTAACTGTATCATGTATTGAAGTTATCTGTAATCTTTATTTGTAACTTATCTGAAGAACTTACTCTCAGATAGTATTCTATAAAAGATAACTTGTCAGCAAAGATCACACCTTGTGATTTGGTTGATGTTTACTTTCTGCACTTAATTATATGAATTGAAAGATCATAATAAATGATTAAGTGGTGGATTGTTTCCTCATCCAGATTTGTAATAGGGAAGATAGTCATCGTTGACTGATCAAAAAGGGGGAAATTTGTTGGAAAATTTCTTGAGAAATTTGTTAGGAATTTTTGTTAGATATTTTGCAAAGAATATCTGTTTAGTTTTGATCAGCAACATGATGACTTATCTTAGTCTCAGAAAGGTGATCAGTACTCTTGGTTCACTTGAACATTGTAAAAGAGGAAACTTACTAAGTATGATAGTCTAGCTAATCTTGTATAGGATGTTAGGTCTCAAAATGTAATTTCTATTTTATGAAGAGAAGACCAAGAAGAAGACATCCGGTGAAAGCTCAGCGACATTGAAGACTTGAAGAAAGCGCACAAGATTCTGGCTGTTTTAGGACATCTTAGCGGATATCTTGAAGACACGAATAGTTTCAAACAAAGCGTACAAGAGATATCGAGAAATAAAGACATATCGAAAACAAGGAAAGTGTCCACGGATATCTATTCTCGGATACCTTGAGCTTTAACCACATTTACGAAAAGAAATATATATTGCAAACAAAGTTGTTTCAATAAATACAAGTGGTATCGAAGATTGAAGATAAAGGCGTGCAAAGAATCGAGATAACACTAGTCTACGATACAAAGCATAGTTAAGTTGGCACTCTGGACAAAAGTATAGTACAATGCATTTAATGCAGACGGAGATGTCGATTAAAAGCAGCGACTTACGAGAAGAAGACAAAACACCTTTCTGATTACTATACGAGATATCGATAGTTCGAATTTGAGCTAACGGATACCATTCAAACGGTACTCAAATTCATCGATAAATATCAACACTTAGACTGCTTGAGAACACACACCTTGAACTGCATACAAATGCTGAACATCTTACTCTCTCAAAGCAACTTACTAACTCTCAAAGCTTTCTTTTGCGACCAAAGCTTTTGATCTTGAGTAAACACTGTAGTTCTAAGTGTCCTGATCCTAAACAAGCAAAGCTATCTGTGAAGGAGTTGAATCAAAAGATCAACTATAAAGATTCATTCTCTTGAGCAGATATCATAAGACTTAGGTCGATAAAATCGAACAAGATACCATACGATGTAAAGTGTATTAAGTAACTTGGTTCCGCAGCTATCGATTAGCGAAAAGTTATTAAGGCGCTCATCGACAACTCGAACAAAACCAACACCATAGCTGGCGTAGATGCGAAGTACTTAGTTTGAAAAATGGGAATAACTCCAAGGTTGCGGTATAGGAAGTACTTGATTTGGGAAACTAGGGAATAACTCCAAGGTTTTTGAGTATAGGAAGTACTTAGCTTGGGAAGCTAGGGAATAACTCAAAGGTTTCTGAGTATAGGAAGTACTTGGCTGTGAAAGCCGGGGAACAACTCAGGGGGAACATTTGGTTGGGAACCAATTGTTAAGAATCTTAGAATAGGATTATTGTAAGGAGAACTCAATTATCTGTTCTAGTGAATTCTAGGTCTCGATAGGAAGTGGATTAGTTGGAGGATTCGCCACCTCCGGATACCACTATACTTCTTTGTGTTATTTACGTTTACGTATTTACATTTGACACACACACATATTAGCATTTACGCACTTATCTTTATTAAGTCTTCCTTTTCTGATTCTAAGTATCAGATATCTATTCAGATATCTGAGAAATAGTTGTTATCGACAAAAGTTTTAAAAGACTATTCACCCCCCCTCTAGTCTTTTACTTTGCCGTTATCTGGACCAACATAAGTTAACAAACCGAAGATCCAAATAAGTCTTAATTATCCGAACAGGTCTAAATATAATATATCCAAACGTACATGGCCTAAAGTAATGATAAACATAACTAGCTACGGGCAGGGGTGGGTGTTGGCGGCCCAGGACATGAAAGCCTCCATCTGTGTCGAAGGCGCTCGTTCTCCTCCTTCGTTCTGTTGCGCGCTCCATCTCTTACATAGTCGTGCGACATGTTACGAAACTGTGTTGCACTATCTCCGAGACTTGGGCCTGTGTGAAAACCTGATGTCTAGACTGCTGGGATGATGATGAGGAGTAGCTAGGACTAGCCCAGCTCAAATCGAGGCTCCCGAGTCCATATATTCGTCCTTTTCTGTCCGATTTGTTCACCTCTAAGAAGATTTTGTCAACTTGTTCAATTGACAGCACCTCACTTGTCTCTTCCTCCTGCCTCACTACCTAAGCATCAACCTCAGCCTGAAATCGTAAATAGCAGATATCATGATCAGTTACTGTTTTTCAAAAATAACTTGTAGTGGTGTACAAATATGAACTTTAACCAACATAAACATACCGTAATAGACTCGACCACAGGTCGGTCCACATCTAAATCCTTGATTTGGCCTTTTGAAGATGTCATACTTGGATTTCACCTCCCCTCGACATCGAACAACATATATAGTCAGCGATTTATCATCTCACAAGTAATAGGCGAGACACAATACATACACGTAATGCTAGATTTAAAAAAAACATATATATACTTACCGATTTATATTAATCAGTGACAGTAGATCGCCTCCCAAGTTGGTGAACGACCTTTCCTGCTGTCTCAGACTGAGACGCCCAGTTCTATTTGTTGATGTAGGCATTATTCTCGACATCAGTTCGAGCCTAGTAGGCATCCCAAAGGGCCCACTCCTCTGCATCAACCTGTGGAGGCATTGGGCCTTTCCAATCCTGAATGCATTTCCAAGTATGGACCATATCCCTGTATAATTTAGACCCCACGGTCTCGTAAACACGCCATATCTGGGGGATCAATCTGCTGGGAATGAAGTACTCCTTCTACATTCCCAATTTCATACAACATCCAAAGTCAATATATATAACGTCACCATGTTACATCAATTTAATAAGATACAACAACATAACATAAATGGTGACTAACATATCACCCAAACAAAGTGGCTAACATACCACTCACATTGTCTTAAATTTTACTAACACAATGGTGACTAACATATCACCCAAATAATGTGGCTAACATACAACTCACATACAGTGGCTAGCATACCACTCATATTAAAACAATGATTATAATAACAAATAAAGGAATGTCATATTTTAACTTACCCGCAGCTCATCAAAGTACTCGGCCCTCATGCGGTCCGAAATGTGAGACCAACACTCACCACCCTTCGCCGGTGGCTCTCTCCTGCTCCGAATGATGTCACCGAGTTTATTATGGACCTCCCGAGGCCATAAACTGTTGTCAATGTATAAGATACAAGAAACAAATATTAATTACTTTAGTACAACAATTTATACTTGTCAACTATCATAAGTTATGTTTTACATATTTAAGAAGAATGTATAATACTTACTTGGCAGAACCCAAAGGAAAAATCACCGGCAACCCGTCCCACGTAACGTTGGGATTACATGCATCCCACTCGAGGTAGGGACAATCGTCCTCCTCCTCCTGTCTATGCGGGATGTTGGTAGAGCCCTTCTTGCTATCACTGTGGTGGGGTCTCGAGAATCCGAGACTGCTTTGCTCGACTACGAGCCCTCACCTGACTAACCTGTCCCTGGGGACTATCATGCGGTGGTTTGAAGTAGGTGTTATATGGGCGATGAAACGATGATGCGCTTAAAAACCGTCCCGGCCTGTTTAATATTTGGCCCGGAACGGCCCGTGTACATTTAAGTTATGTGGGCCACAGGGGCCATGTATTCCTTGTCCCGGCCCGGTACGGCCCGGGAGGCCCGTTATTATACATAGTTGAATGTATACTATATATATTTAGAAATAACTCTATATCTATATGTTTTGCAATCTTAATTGAAAAAAATTCAATTACAATACATGCATTTTGTCACTCAGAGTCATAAATTTATAATCACACATTTAATTAAGAAAAAATGTATTGCAAATTTTTTTAGCTTTGTTTAATTAATATAGATGATGAATGAATATATGTTTAGGATTTCATCTAATATTAGTTCCACTAATTATGTAGGATTCTTATAATAATATTTTTCCAAAATACCAATCTGTGGAACAAAAATATATCTCGATCCCACCAATTCAATAGTTATATTATTGTCATACTTATACTAATTAAACTCTCATCATTCATTGTTAACGCAGGATTTTTAACTCTTGTTACTTCATTTCATTTAATTTCCTTTAATTTTTAACTTTATTTCTCTCGTTTTATATCTTCTAGTTTATGTATATGCATATTTACATGCAAATTTTATCAAAAAAAGCAAAAAAAAAAAAAAAATAAAATTGCATATCGGCTAGCCCGGCCCGGAAAATTTATAAGTGGGCTTGGGGCCGGGCCGGGCCGGGCCAGAATATTTATAAAAAGCCCGGCCCGGCCCGTTTAAAAACTGGCCCGGACTAGCCCTCACAAAGTGGTGACGAAACGTATAACTTGTACAAATCTTTCCAAAGCAAAAAAAAAAAAAAAAAATCCAATCGATTAATTCCCTTTTCTCATTTTTTTTCAGCGTGTAGGGCTTAAAATGGTAAGGTGGTAAGGATAGCGTCTAGTTGTTTGGGATGTCCATAGTATCCCATAGACTTCTGTTAAGGATTCAAATCCGGAAAAAGAGTGTGAACCTATTTGAAGTGGCCCATTTCGTACCCGAGAAGCCTATGTATGAACAAGGATTCATTTTACTTCCCCATCTAGCTACTCTAGGTTGGGGGATAGGGCCTGGGGGGGGAAGTTATACGCCACCTCCAGATACCACTATACTTGCTGTGTTATTTACTTTTCTGTACTTATTTTTCAATTCATTTAATTAAGTGCAGAAAGTAAACATCAACCAAATCACAAGGTGTGATCTTTGCTGACAAGTTATCTTTTATAGAATACTATCTGAGAGTAAGTTCTTCAGATAAGTTACAATGAAAGATTACAGATAACTTTAATATATAAAACAATTTAGCTCGATCGGCCAAAAATAAAAAATACATAGTAAATTAGGACAACGGAGTAACCAAGCTCCAAGTAAACATCTAATAGACTAGTCTTCAAGTCTTCAACTCTTGAGTCTTCAGCGGTATTTCTATGGATCGATGCAAATTTCCTATCTCCAAACCTTTTGATGTCATCAGAGTAATCATAAAGAAGTGTTCTGACAAGCATCTCAGTGTCTCTGGAAAAACCACAGACCTCTTTGTAGGTTTTGGTAGGATTTTTCTTGACAAAGTGCTTGACCCACAGACACTTTCCCCACTTCCAGGCATGCTCTATTCTGATATCTGAAAGCTTGAAATATTCATAGATAATCTTCAGATATCTGATGTCACCCTTGTATTGATCTTCAGTTAGATAGAATGACTCATAGGGTTCCACATCAAGTCTTGCTCTTGTGCTGTTCTGTGATATTGAATTACATGCACATCATAAAACTTACCATATGGACATTCATCAGAGAGGTCCTTTCTCATGGCTTCAGTTCTCTTGATAACTTCAAAGTCCAACCAGGCTTTAATATGATTGGTGTTGATCAAGATTGGCTTATCTTTTCTCCATGCCATAAGTTGTTTATGGATTGGATATGGAAATCTTGAATTTACCAGTAGATGCTTAAGTTCCAGAATCCAATAGCCATTTTTCTGATTGATGCACCTGTAGACAGAGGAATCATTGTCATTCTTCACACACTCTATTTTGGCTTCTTACGGCTAAGTGGAAGTTGACTTTGTCTTTGCTTTCGACTCTCGATCTGTTCCTTCTCATCTTGAATTCTCTTTGGGGTTGTTGCTTGAAGAACCACCCTGGATAGACTTGGTATTTCCAGAGGGTGTTTTAGCTGCTAGGGGCTTTGCAGCTATGGGCTCAGTTAGGCTTTCAATTTTCCTTTTTCTGTGAAGAGGAGCTTCATCTTCATCACTTTCTTCATCATCATCAAGATTAAATCTTGTGAGAGTTTTACAACCTTCTTCATTGCCCAGGGACTTGATTTGACCTTCTTCTTCTTCCTCAGAAGATTCATCAATCCCTTTAACTTGTCTTCTCCTTGGAGCCTTGGTACTCCTTGGAGGTTTCTGTGCCATGGCCCTTGTTACCATTGAAGTACCTTCAGTAGGTTTCGGGGAAGTAGCTACTATGTGCAAAGCAGCTTGGCTTGAGGAGGGTTCATTGATTCTGAGTGGTGGCTGGGAAGTTTTCTTGTTTCTTCTTTCTCTGAGCACTTTGACTCAGATTTCTTCTTGTTTTCTACTCCTTCTTCCCATTCCCCCTGACTTTGAGGTCCATATTTGTACAATCCTTCCCCCTTAGTCATTGTTGGCTGACTCAGTCTCATAAAAGAATCTCAGAGAGAGTCAAAATGCCCTTGTAAATAATTGTAGGCAGTGACCAACTTCTGAAGTTCGGCTTTGAGCTCTTGATTTTGCTTGATAAGTCCATTCTCCTTATCAGTGAGTTCTGACAATGGGCCTAGGATGGCATCTGCTTTTCCAGCAGTGTAACTTGCCTCTTCAAAAGCTTTTTCAGCTAAAGACGCATCATCGTCCCTTATCATTCCCAGATCTTTCTGAGCAATGACTATGCTAGTTGTTCTCTGAGTGATGAGCTCAGTGAACTTCTTCATTTCAGAGGGGACGGAGGCAATTACTTCCTTGTTCTGTGAAGACAACTACTTTTTAAGATGAGCCAGTACTTGGTATCTGTTCATGTATTCATAGGAGTGGACATTTGGCAGTTTGCTTAATATTGCAGGAGCAATCAGCTTCCTTTTTAAGTGAGGGACCGCTAAATGTTCATTGCGGTGTTCTGCCAAAGTCTTGTCTTCTTCATCATCTGAGTAATCAGCCCAGTGATCTTCATCCTCTTGGACATTCTCATCAATTGTGTCTAGTCCAGCAACCATCTCAGAGATTGGTTTATTTCCTTTTTGTGAGGAGGATGGTACATCTTGTGAAGATGATGCAGCCTTAGCATCATGCTTGACTTCAGATACTTTTTCAGTATCGAGTTCTTTGGTGATTGCAGTCACAACATCCTGTAGCTCTTTAACCTCAGAGTAAGCAATCATCTCTTGCAGATATTGATCTTGTAGTTGATCAAGCTTGTCTCTGGATCTAGCTATCTGGTCTTCCAGTTGAAGATGGAGTTGTTGTTCTTCTTCCAACAATTGTCTGAGTTGAGCAGTTCTGGATTGAGTATTCAACATTTTCTGAGTGAATTCCTCAGAATCCTCAACTACTTGTTCAATAATATCTTGATGTTGGGAAGATGGATGATTTGATTTTTGAGGAGATGGAGACAGAGATTTCTGTGATTTCCTCTTAGTTTGCTTTTCAGTAGTTGAGGCATGATTTCTTTGTGAAATTCCTCCGGTCCCTGGTGCAGGGGCATCATCATCATCCTTTTTGTCTGTGTCATCCTTTTGGTGATGGTCAGTGGGAGGTTCATCGAAGTCATTTTCGTTTATCTCTTCCTCCTCGTCATCTTCAGATACAAGATTGATCACTTTAGGAATAGTGATCTTCTGCCCATTAACTTCTTGTTCATAAGGAATAAATTGCAGAGTCTGGGGGCAGGGTTGGCTTGAATGCCATCTGTAATCTTGTCTGACCATCTGCCTGTTCAAAGGCTTGTATCAAACTGTGCGCCACTTCTCTGGAGAAATCCTTATGCAATAGGGTCGCAACTGTATACTGTTCGGTAGGAAACATTGCATGGATATAAGTCTCCAAGTCAAGAGCTCGTGCTCGTCTTGTTGGTTGATCTGTGATTCTCAATATTTCAGAGAGATCAGAGCACCTTAACTTCTGCCATTTTTTGAAGCATTAATTGAATGTGCTTTGGCAAAGTTTGAGCCTTGAAGAAGGGAAGTAGGTCCCTTTTCTCATCATCGGGAACCTGCTTTGCACTTGTTTGAGCCTGAAAGAAAGAGTTTTGAGTGAGCTTCAAAACTTTTGTAGATATCTGAGTAAAAGTGTAGTTTGGTTTCTGAGTTACCTGAGTAAGTACTTCAGGCTCAGAGACTTGTACTACTGAGACAAGTGGTGTCTCAGATATCTTGTTGTGAGTTGCAGACTTGGAAGTCTGGTCCTCATCAACCTTTCTTTCTTGAACCTGAGAATTAAAATTATCACAATATGTAGGAAATTTTTATCAAGAAAGCTTTAAGTGACAAAACAGATATCGAAGTCGATTACCTCCGTTGGAGGCTCGAGATACTTGTCTCTCGAGAGACTTGCGATCTCTGGAATCTTTTCTTGTGATGAAGGCCTTGATGCCTCATCAATTTCCATATGTTGTGAGGATTGAATGGCAATTCCTCTACAACTTCTACTTCTTTTGAGCTATAAGTAGAGTATTGAATAATTAGAAAAGAAGCTTTAGATAACCCAAGATGAATAATATTTATCACTGATTTTCATATACCTTCACACTGGAAGGCTTAATGATGTGTTCTTCCGAAACCTTGTCGGTCTCTGGGTGCTTTTCTGGAATTTCTGCCTTATCTTCCTCTTTCTCAGTTGGAGCCTGTTAGAAACATTTACTTTAAATGATTAAGCACATAAACAAATGACTGAAAAGTGTCATCTTTAAGAACCATGTTATCACCTGTAGCACAGGCTCAGATTCTTTAAGAGGCGAGGTTGAGGGAACCTCCTTCTCAGTTTCTGAGGCAAGCTTTCCAGCTTCCTCTTGTTTCTGTGTTTCTAACTCAGCCTGTAGCAAAGAATTTTTGTAAGTAACAAGATATACAAGCATAAAATTTTCACAAGATAAGAGTTAAACCATTCAGCTACCTGAGCAATTTCAGGCTGATTGGCCTCTGAAACTTGTGACCCTTCTATACTTTGGTCTTCTTGTTCCAGTAATTCTTCTTTGTTTGAAGTTTCAGGTACTTCACACCTTTCCTGAGTATGCAACTCAGTTGCCTCCCCTGGTTGATCATTCTGAGTGGATGTCTCAGTTTGATCCCTCTCATTGAGTTGGGGAACCTGCTCTTTTGCAGGATTTTCTTCAGCGTATTGTAATGCTGGTAATTCGAAATGGAGTTCATTTACCATTTCATCAACCACTTGTGGCTGGTGTGGTTGTTGTGTTTGTGGTTGTTGTGGTTGTCTGGAAGCAGAAGATTGATCAGTAGAACGTTCTTCCAGATTTTTAGATGTGGCATTCTCATCAGCATCTGCCAGTACTAAATTACCACTCATCAGGGCTTCTTGTAGTTGTGCATAAGAGACTTTCCCTGACGACGTGTTTACACCAACAACCTTTGCTATAGGTGCTTGTTCAGCAACCTGAAGTGTAGGTTCTTCTTCAGATACCTGTTCACCAGTTACTGTTATAGTAACCTTAGCCCTCTTTGTTCTTTCTAGGACTTGAGAGATGACTAGTTCATCATCTTTATCATCAGAGCTCTCATCAGCATTAGGAACTGATTGGTCCATTACTCCTGCAATTTCTGCAGATAGGGCTTGGTTCTTTTCACCTGATTTGGCAGCATTTATGAGTTCATCAACAAGGCTTTCTGTAATAGTCTTCACATTTCGGAAAGCACTTTCTCTTGCTGAGTCTACTTGTTCAGTAGTTGATAACTCTTTTGCAGCATTGATGAGTTCATCTGCCTTAATTTGTTCATCGGCAAGGCCTGCAGATATCTGGACTTGACAACCTCAATAGGTGTGTCTTCTGTTTTACCAGCAGACTTCTTTCTTGAAGTTCTGGGCTTCATGGTCGCAACCTTTTCCTCAGATACCTTTTCAGACTTTCGCTTCTTAGAACCTTTCTGAGACCCAGTAACCTTTTTCATCATGTTCGTATACTCATATTTGTAGAGTAGGTTACTGTTGGCTATTTCAGCCGTCTCTCTGAGCTCAATGCCAAGCTTTTCCAGCAAGTAGCATATCTTCAGACCATAGCCTACTGTGGCCTTTGGCTCAGCTAGTCCTTTAGCGATTCTAGGCTCAAAGCCTTGAATTTTCTTTACAAACTTCAGAAAGGCGTACTTTCCGCAGTTAAAAGGGTTTTCCAGCCTTTTGTCTTGTTAATTCAGCAAGAACATCATTATCCAACGTTCTTGGCTTATCTGGTCAGCACCTCCTTGTAGACCATCAAAGCATCTATGAAGAATGCAAGTCAATACATCCCAGTGAACCATCAGATGTCTGGTTTGGATGTCAGCAAGCTTGAACTCAGTGGGTGTATCTGATTTTTCAAGATCACACACATCACTGTAGAGTTGTTTCACACCTTCAAGGAGATCATCATCCTTGGTGTTTATTTCAAAATCCTTTCCAAGATTTTGAAACTCAAACAACTTGCAGAAAGTTGTTAAGTCCAGAAGGATTTCTTTTCCTTGGACTGAAGTTTTGACAGACACTATTGCAGTGCCTTGGGAAAGGCGAAATTATCACAGGTTGTTGTAGAATTCCAACACATTGGTGATGAAATTCCACTTGGCGGCGATAGAAAACCCTTGATTTGTGCCTTTTCAAGCATGTCGAGAATCGACTTTACATCGGCTTGGTTCTCTATTGCAGCCGTGAGGTATTCCTCAACCATGGAACCACCCCAAATCATTCTGTGATTTGAAGTCCAATGGTCAGGATTGAATTCTCCTACCAGTCGGTTGTTCACAATAACCAACTCTGGTGCTTGCTTTTCAGCAGTACCAGTGGAGGATTGAGATTTTTGTGCAGTTGAACTCTTAGGGGCCATCTCTTTATATAGTCTAAGGAAAAATGGATTGGTGTTTGAAAGAGATTTGATTCAGTAATTCTTTGCAGAAAAATTTAATCTTGATTTGCAGAGATTGTAGAAGGTTTGCAGAGAATCAAGAGAAGGTTTTGCTATTTTTGTGTAAGTCGGAATTTTGGATTAGGCGAAAGTGATTTCTTTTGCCAAAATCCTATATATATAGCAATAGAATCTCAACAGAGAAATACATACAAATTGATTTTGTGTGTACGTATATGTGATTTGCAAACAGGCGTGAGCAAAAGCTAGTTCGGCATTAAATGCAAAGTGGGCTTTGTCAGAATTTTGACAGTCCACTATTTACTGTGAGTTAATTTCCACCGTACAGATGAAACGCTTAATTTCATCAAGGGTCACCATTGCTTCTTCAGCAATGATCACAATCAACAAGTGTAATTGTGCCCATTTAATGAATTTTGGCTATTAGCTATCTGAATCACGTTTTTGTTTGACGAGAACAACATTTGCATCTGAATCTATCTTATACTTAGGATTTTTCCAAGTTTTTCATAAAGATAGAAATAATGCGAATTTCAAGAGAGTAGTTGACTACAGATAGTTGTACTATTCTCCTTTGTGTTCCCCATTTATAGAGTGATCCAGATATCTGAGTTCCTGTCTCAGAGATCTTAAGCTGTCTTTTTGCTCTTTAGCCTTTTGACTTCTGGATACCCGTTCCAGATTTCTCTTTTCTCTTTTCTGGATGCCCGTTCCAGATACTTCTTCTCTGGATGCCCGTTCCAGATATCTGAACTTTTTCAGTTCGTTGGTAGTTCCATTAGTCCAAGACTATGTCTTAAGGCTAAGAATCTACTTTCTTGTAGTGGCTTAGTAAAGATATCTGCAAGTTGGTCTTCAGTGCCAATCTTGAGAATCTCTATATTGCCATTTTCAACATGGTCTCTGATGAAGTGGTGTCTAACATCAATGTGTTTTGTTCTGGCATGAAACTTAGGATTCTGTGTAATCGCAATAGCACTTGTGTTGTCACAGAAAATGGGAGTTTTCTCTTCATTGAGTTGTTGTTGAATCCACAGAATTTGTGTTGCACAACAACCAACAACAATATATTCAGCCTCTGCGGTGGAAGTTGCAATTGAGTTTTGCTTCTTGCTAAACCATGAGATAAGTCTAGCACCCAGAAACTGACAAGTTCCTGAGGTACTTTTCCTATCAAGCAGTGATCCAGCATAATCAGCGTCTGACCGACCGTGTGAATGGAATATTGGGTTGGGCCAATAGAAGCCCAAGCGTCAGGCCCATGTTGAAGCCCCACTACGGCGAATATGGGACCGTGGCGCTCGATTGGTCCTCTTTCTATATATACCCTTGCATTGGACGGCTTTTCTTCAGAACGTTTCTTCCTTTTATAGTAATCGAGGGTCCGGAGCTCGAGTCCGAGCGGCTGGCGAGTATGTTTACACCATCAGCCTTGCGTGTGATCTTGTCCCAAGGGGTTCTCCGATGTTTCGGAAACCTTCCCGAGTCGGTTCTGTTGGCGTTTTGGAAGTCATCGCTCGGATGGCCAGTCTCGGATCTCCGGGGTTATGGTCCGTGCCAAGTGAGGCTAGTGAATTTTTTGCCAACAATCTATTCCTCGGATCGTCAGGCTAATCTTCTTTCTCCGGGGCTGTGGTCGATATTCACGACTTTAGCCCCGGAGAGGTAGATTAGCTGGATGGTTTAAGGATCTTCATATAGTTGTTTTTGAACCTTAATGCATTCGAGGCGTCCTGCTCTGGGTATGTGCTCGGGGGGCGACAAGTCGGCATAATTGGTTTGGTAGAATCCCTTCCAGTATTTCGTGGTTCGGCGTAAGATCCGCCCGAGATGTTGGAAGGCTTTCTATCGATCCTGTTGTGTCTGAGTTGTTCATCCTTCGGATTGAAGAGGCTCCGTACGTAGCCTTTCTAGCAGATCTTTTGGCTTGTCCTTGAAGATCCGTATCCAAGCAGTTCAGTTCTGTTGGCCACTTCATTTCCAAAATTGAAGGCTCGGGGGAGCTTCTTGCAATTTTGGAAAGGAGTCCCCGACAGTGCTGGTTTTGTTGGGAGTCGGGTCATTGAGGACCTCCGGAAGTAACCTTTCCGGTAACTTGTTTTGTTCGTCTCTCGAATCGAAGGAGTTCCGGATGTATCTTTTTCAGGTTTTTTGGCTCGCCCTTAAGATCCCGCGTCCGAGCAGTTCGGTTCTGTTGTTGACTTCGTTTCCAGAATTGAAGGCTCGAAGGAGCTACTTGCAATTCTGGAAAGGAGTCCCCGACAGTGCTGAGCTTGTTGGGAGTCGGATCATTGGGGACCTCCGGAAGTAACCTTTCCGGTAACTCGTTCGTCTTACTCCTAAGGTCTTTCGTCCGAGCAACTCGGCTTTGTTGGTGGCTGCGTTCCAGAATTGAAGGCTCGAGGGAGCGACTTGCAATTCTGGAACAGAGTTCCTGACAATGCCGGTCTTGTTGGGACTCGGACCAGTGGGAGCCTCCGGAGTGACTTGGATCATTCCGACTATCCGGGTTGGTCGCCTTCCAAATACTATCAATCTGAGAGATTTGTTTATAGTATTTGGTAAGAGACGATCCGGATTATCATAGTGCTACTTGCTTGCTTCAGAGCTGTCTCTTTCGTTCAGAAGTTATGAAGCACCTTATCTGGATGCGTTGAATGGCCTCAATTATCTCGTCCGGCTGCTGTTAATCTTTAGATCGTCCGAAGGGGGCTTCGAAATCTTTGTCAGTAAGCAATCAAGGTTGTGATGGTGTAATTCCTTCTTCCTTCGGGGTGTCTTCAGGTGTAGAGTCAGCTATGGTCGGACTTGGCTTGGTTCGGTAGACCAAGGTTAAATAGGAAGCTCCTTTGTAAAGGTAGAAAAGAGCTAGAATAGGTGCTTGTTTTTGTGAGCTCGATTAGGGCTCTTCGGACCCTGGCTTTGTAATTCTGTACTCTGTTTTAATAAAAGCGTACTTGCTTTTGTCATTGTTTGATGCTGTTTCATTGTGTTGATCCGATCCGGATCGGTGTATGATTTAGGCTCGAAATGAGTAGCTAAATGTCTTCCTTCATGACTTATTCGAACTATGTGGTCCGAAGGACATGATCGTTGAAAATGTTTTATGAAATCAAAGTTGTATTGACTTGACGGAAATCGAATTACAACTTGAGGGCTCCGAGGCCTTTTCCAAAAACACAAAAAACATCGACAAGAAAAAGGAAGGTGACAGTCGTTGCCACGCTTCTTTTCTAAGTGTAGAACTTTTGGAGATTCTTGGCATTCCAAGTTCTCTTCAAGGCTCGCCCTTGATCATCTTCTAGTTCAAAGCTTCCATTGAGTCTTGCTCGATAACTTTGTAAGGTCCTTCCACTTGGGCTTAAGTTTTCCCATGACTTCGTATATCGGCTCTTGAGGACTAAGTCTCCAACTTGTATATCTTTGGGAAAGACACGTTTGTTGTAGGCTCGGCGATCATGGCTTGATTAGAAGGGCGTTGGCGATACCTTATCTCGTTTGTCTTGAGGAGCTCTAGGTCATAGATCCTTGCTATCTCATTATCAATTTGGGTTGTCTTCTTTGGATTCTCAGGTTGCCACAACTATTTCGAGTAATGACGCCTCGGATCCATAGACAAGAGGAAAAGGTGTCTCACATGTAGCGATCCATGTCGTTCTATGTGCCCAAAGGACCGCGTCGAGATCATCTGCCCAATTGTCTTGGGAAGTTCTCAACCTTTTCACCAAAATCTTGACTATGATCTTGTTGGTGGCTTCCACTTGACCATTGGCTTGGGGTGTGAGCGGAAGTATTTGTTCTATTTTGAAGGATTGAAGCCACTCCTTGATCTTGTCTGACATGCTCCATTATCGACACTAGAACTTCGTGGGAGTCAAGCGGCATATGATGTTCTTCGGATGAATGTCGAACCACCTTTCCGTGATGGTCGATCGCCTCCTTCGACCCACTTAGTGAAGTATTCCACTACCACGATCAAGAACTTCTTCTGATGTGTTCCACGTGGAAATGGACCAACTATGTCTATGCCCCACTGGTCAAATGGACAAGCTATGATTGCCGGAATCATAGGGTTAGTCGGGCGATGAGGTATGTTGGCATAGTATTGGCAGTCTTCATGACCTGGCGAAGTTGGCGCATCGACATCAATAGTAGGCGATAGTACCCTTGTCTTATGATCTTTTGCAAAGTTCTTCCTCGAATGACTTCCATGACTGCGACATGGATTTCTTCTATCACAGTTTTCGCTTCTTGGGGATTCAGACATCTCATGTGAGTTCCGATGTAGGATCTTTTGTAGAGATCTTATTCCAGGATAAAGTATCTGTTAGCTCGGCATCGAATCCTCCTTGCTTCTCTAGGATCTAAAGGTAGAGTGCCATCCTTGAGGTAGTGGAATATGTCGGTCATCCAGTTTCTTTCCGAATTCAGAAGGAACACTTGTTCATTGGAGTTTGTCAATGAGGAGTCCGTGCGGGTCATTAAGATGACACTTCTCGTGTCCAGAGCTCCTAAGGCCGAGGCGTACTTTGAGAGGGCGTCGGCTTTTTCGTTCCATTCTCTGTGGAATTGTTCAAGAGTGAATTTCTCAAAGTGCTCAACCTCTTTCATGAGGAGCTCCAAGTATTTGATTATGTTAGGTCCTTTGGTGGTAAATGACCCGGAGAACTGGGATTGTACGATTTGTGAGTCTGTATAGGCCTTGATCCTTTTCACCTGAAGGGCTCTCGCCATCCTTAAGCCCGTGATGAGTGCTTCATACTCGGCCTCGTTGTTTGTCACCTTAAAATTGAGGGTGATGGCGTACTCCAGCTTGGCTCCTTCAGGACTCTCAAGATAGATTCCTATTCCTCCCAACCGTCCAGTAGATGATCCATCCACTTGTAACGTCCAACATTCCTTGTTTCTTACTTTGCCCTCCGCAGTGGTAGCAGGCGTAGTGGTGTCGGGTGTTTCTTCTATGAGAAACATGTGTTTCACCCTCAGTGAATCATCCATGGGTTGCTGATACTTAGTCACAAGCTGGAAGCTATCTCCTTGTGTCTCTTCTGCTTCTTTCTTTCCCTTTGAATCCTTGATTTGGGCAATCATGACACGATTAGCTTCTTCTTGGGAGATTTCGCTCTCTCCTTCTGCTTTCTCTGGATAGTCCACCAGGAAGTCGGCCAGAACTTGCGCTTTCTTGGCAGATGGAGCTTGATACCCAATATCATATTCACTTAGCTCAATAGCCCATTTGAATGAGCGTCTGGTATCTGGTTTACTAAGACATGTTTGAGTGGCTCATTTGTGAGGACCACAATCCGATGAGACTTGAAGTAAGGCTTCAGTCGCCGTGCAGTGTAAACCAGCGCGAAGGCGAGCTTCTCAATCTTGACATATCTGGCCTCAGAGCCAGCGAGGGCTTTGCTCAAATAGTAGATTGGTAAATGCTCGTTGCCTTGTATCCACTTTTGATCTGAACTCATTGCTTCATCAGTAGTGGCCAGATAAAGGTAGAGAGGTTCGGCCTCTATTAGTTTAGACAAGAGGGGTGGTGAGAGGAGATACTTTTTCAAGTTATCCAGGGCCTCTTCACACTCCTTTGTCCACTCAAACTTATTTCCTTTCCTTAGGATTTTGAAGAAAGGTAAGTTCTTCTCGGCGGACTTTGAGATAAAACGGCTTAATGCCATCACCTTTCCCAAAAGCTTCTGAACTTCATTGATAGTCTTGGGCTGTGGTAGATCTAGGATTGCCTTTATTTTCTCTGGGTTTGCACTGATGCCTCTTTCTGTGACCATGTAACCAAGGAACTTTCCTCCTTTTACCCCGAAAGTACACTTTTCGGGGTTCAGCTTCATTCCGTATTTCCGAAGGATGGAAAAACAATTGTTAAGGTGTTCAATGTGCTCCTCTTTAGTCTTGCTTTTCACAAGCATGTCATCCACATAGACTTACATGGTTTTACCCAACTCTTCTTTGAACATCTTGTTCACCAGTCGTTGGTAAGTAGCTCCTGCGTTCTTGAGGCCAAAGGGCATGACCATGAAGCAGTAGACCCCTCATGACGCAAAGAATGCCGTCTTCTTGATGTCTTCCTGAGCCATCCTAATTTGGTAGAAGCCTTGATATGCGTCCATGAAGCTTAGGAGCGCACATCCTGCAGTGGAATCAACCAGTTGGTCTATGCATGGCAACGGATAAGGATCCTTTGGACAGAATTTGTTGAGTCTAGTGAAGTCATTGCACATTCTCCACTTTCCTGGAGCTTTTTCGACGAGGACCATGTTACAGACCCAATCGGAGTATCTGACTTCTTCGATATGTCCTGCTTTCATCAACTTGTCCACCTCCCCTACTATGATAGCATCCTCAACTGGTCCGAAGTCTTTCCTCTTTTGCCGGATGTGTTTGACCGTCGGATCCATGTTCATTCGGTGAACTGCGATCCTTGGGTCTATCCCCTTGAGATCATCTGTGCTCCAAGCAAAGATGTCGCGATTGTCACGAAGGCAAGTGATGAGCTTCATCTCTACTTCCGTACTCATCTCCGTTCCAATCCGAGTTGTCTTTTCCGAATCTCCTTCGATCAACTGGACCTCTTTCAAGGCTTCATGGGGTTCTATTCTAGCCGTTTTCGGGAACTTCTCTCTGAGCGACCCGATACCAATTTCATCCTTTGGTGGAGTTAGAGCCATGGGAGAGTGGCCACTAGGGCTCTTAGTGACCGAAAGAACAGGTATTGTGGCCCCTCTGGTTGACATGATGTAGCATTCCCATGCTTCTCTAACGTTGCCCACTTCTTCACCCACGCCATTCGGGGTTGGGAACTTTACCCTGTTGTGTAAGGGGGAAGCAATTGCCCTGAATTGGTTAAGTCCCGGGCGGCCTAAGATCACGTTATAGTCGAAGGTGCTATCGACTACCACGAAGAGGATTGTCTTAGTCACCCTTGCCGGAAAGGTGCTCATAGAGACTTGTAGTGGTATACTCCCAATGGGACGTACTACAGATCCTCCAAAACCCACCAACGAAGTGTATACTCGTCCATATTGTATTTGTCCCAGGTGCATTTGCTCCACGGTCCTTTTGGATATGACATTGGAAGAACTTCCTGTGTCGACCAGTATTTTGTTGACCTTGTAAGTGGCAATCACTAGAGAGACAACCAAAGGAACATCAGGGTCCTTGAGATCTCCTCCGCAGAGCGTTGGGGGATCTCGGCGTAAATCAAAAGGTGATGGCGTTCGTGCCTTCAATTTGAAGGGCCATAGGCTCTATCGTTGTTTCTCAAGTCTTTGTGGTCCTTTCCCTTGCATTTCGGCTATCTCCCCCAGTCGGTCCTCCTGCAATGGCGTTGATAACTCCACTGTAAGGGAGGTTCTCCATTTCTGTATCGCCGCGGTACTCTTGGTATCTTTGGGCATGCCGAGGTGGGATTTCCGCTGGAGGTGGTGGTAAAGATCCTGTCGGAGGTTCTGAATCACGCTCTTCTCTTCTTTGCTCATTCTTTCTATGTCTAGAGGGTTCTTCCTCACCTATGGGTTCTTTTAACTTCCCACTTCTTACTAGTCTTTCGATTTCTGTCTTCAACTGGATGCAATCCTCAGTTGGGTGACCTTTCTGCTTGTGAAACCTACAGTAGTCCTTAGAAAATTTATTCTTCTTGCTACTCCTGACAGGTTTAGGCCATTGTATGTCTAAGTCCTTCTCAACAATAGAAGCCAAGATGTCGGATCTTGGTCTGTTGAGGCGAGTATACTCGGCGTATCTCCTAGGTGGAGTTCTTTCTCTACGGAATTCTCTCCTATCCCTGAGATCTCTTTTTTGTTCAAACTTTCCCTGACGAGGAGGAAGTTCCTGTCGTACTTGTTCTTTCCCCTTCTTTATCCTTGCTCTTATCGGGACATTTCGTCGGTACTCTTCTCCATACAAGACTCCTTCGCAGATATCTTCCAGGTACTTTTCAGTGGTGATTTCTTCGTTGGAAAGCTTCCTTCTGAGCTCATCATTATAAGTGTTAGCATACAGGTGTCGGACCCGCTCTTTGATGCTATGAGGTTCTACCTGTCGCACTTCAGCGTTGAAGCAGTCGAGGAAGGTCCTCAGGTCCTCGTGCTCTTTCTGGATTATGCCTGCCAGGTGCTCAACTGACCTCTTCCTTTTCTTTGCTTTCTCGAACCTCTTTAAGAAAAAGGGAAGCAACCTCCGCATAAGATTTGATGGAACCATTAGGTAGTGAGGTCCACCAATCCATTGTTTCCCCAAAGAGTGTTGTGGAGAAGTTGAGAGCTTTCATGTTGTCATTAAGCCCATTGCTTTCCATCTTACTTGCGTACCTAGTAAGGTGCCCCACAGGACAAGTATCTCCATAATAGTGCTCAAGGTTTGGGATAACGCAGTCGGGGCGCTTCCTTTCCCTTCTGATCTCGTCGCACAGAGGGTTGGGAGTTTTAACAGTCACCTTCTCATGTGCTTTAACCATCTTGCTCAAGGTGGAAATTTGTGTTTCCAAGGCCTTTTGTTGGAGGTAAATCTGCTCAGCTGTTAGCTTTTCACCAGTTCTGGGGTTGATGGCAACATCTGGAGGAAGATCACCGATTAGAACTATCGGGATGCTTTCCGCCATTTGATCTCTTGGTGCTTGTTGTTGAGCTCCTCGCCGACTGGTTCCCACTTCATCTACTCGTGGCAGTTCTGTACTTCTCCCTCGTTGTCCATGAGAAGCAGCGGCTCTTCTGTTGAGAAGGTTCCTCAGATCCTCCGGTTGGGCTTGTTCCCCTAGTCGTTGTTGGATGGGACGGTGCTCATTCCTTGACTGGGCGGGTTCAGCTTGTCTCGGAATTGCCAAAGGTGGAGTGGGTTGAGGAGGCTGGAGGTTGTTTGATCCAAAGCATCCTTGAATAGTGGTGTGTAAGAGGCCGAACTGGTTCTCATTCATCCCGAACTCACTAGGACGAATGATCTGCCCATTTGGAAGGGTGAAGTTTCTTCCTGGAGGAGGACCATGTGTTCCTGGCGGAGGAACCTGTCCTTCGACTCCAAGCGCCTGGGTCCTTATCGGCGGATCAGTGGCTCTTTCCTCTCCAGAAGAGAGACTAGCAGTATGGCCATCGCTTGGACAATCCATTGTATCTCTTGGAGGGACTCTTGATACTCCATTTCTCCTAGTAAGTGGTCCACCCCTTTGTCGTGGAGCTGGCGTACCAATTGCAGTGGCGTTGATTCTTGCGGACCTTCTTGTTCTTGCCATTAAAGTCTGTAGAGAACGGAACTTTTCGTAAGCTTCCCACAGACGGCGCCAAAATGTAGAGGGTAAGGTTCCCCAAACACTTAGTGATATTCCAATTGCACGGGTAATGCTCTAGAAGATATCTTTCTCACTACGTAAGAAGCAATGGGTAAGAGTCTTCCACTGTGCACTTGGTGAGAACCTGTGCAAGAGACTTGAGTGGGGGGGGGGGGGGTTAGGATCCGGTTTGCTAAATGTCAAACCGGACTGAGACTTTACTCGAGAGAGATTGAAGGTCTACTCTGTGTAATGTTCGAGATTAGGATAGTGAAGTGACTTACTTGATCTTGTGGGGATGTGTGCCTTATATATAGGCTATCATCAAAATGGAGGCCATGCTAGGATTGCATGAGTGTACGTACGATTGAGCCACCAAGGCAAGTATTAGGCCCATAACTTGACAATGAAACTTAGCCCATGCCACCTTGGGCTTGGGTAGTGGTTAGTCATTGTTGGAAGAGTTGTAGAGGATGTGACAAGGTGCAAGAGATCGAGTTCGGAGAGGTTGGTCGACGCTTTGGTGGGACCATATTGGATTGTCAGATGAGGAAGTTCCCCTGTCTGCCCAATTCTTCCGATTCGGAGCTCCCAGGTTCGGACATCCTACTCTCTGGTGCCTGCCTGCTTGGTTACTTGTGAGATCTGTCATGCCGGATCCGAGTGGTCGTCCGTTTCAGAGGCCTTGGGTCGGAGAGGGTACTGACTAAGCACTATGTCTCCTTTCCCAGAGAGGCTCGGACCACGGTGGGTCGGACCCAAAGTTCCTGGGTCGGACTTAGTAGGCCCCAGATCCTTTGTTCCTTTCTTCTAAGGTGGGTCGGGCCATGGTTGGTCAACCCGGATCGGACCACTGGCTCGGACTAAAGTGACTTGGATCCATTGGATGACTTAGGACGCCTTAGGATTCATTCCCAGGTCCTCTATGACGGATTGGACATATTTCCGTATCAACAAGGTGTGATCTTTGCTGACAAGTTATCTTTTATAGAATGATATCTGAGAGTAAGATCATCTGATAATGTTGGGAAATTTGTTGGGAAATTTCTTGAGAAATTCGTTAGGAATTTTGTTAGATATTTTGTAAAGAATATCTGTTTAAGTTTTGATCAGCAACATGATGACTTATCTTAGTCTCAGAAAGGTGATTAGTACTCTTGGTTCACTTGAACATTGTAAAAGAGGAAAACCACTAAGTATGATAGTCTAGCTAATCTTGTATAGGATGTTAGGTCTCAAAATGTAATTTTTATTTTATGAAGAAGACGAAGAAGACATCCAAGCGAGAACAAGCTCAGCGACATTGAAGACTTGAAGAAAAGCGCACAAGATTCTGAATCTATTGTTCGGATATCTTAGCCAGATATCTTGAAGACACGAATAGTTTCAAACAAACTGTGTCACAAGAGATATCTGAGAAATAAGAGACATATCTGAAAACAAGGAAAGTGACCACAGATATCTATTCTCAGATACCTTGAGCTTTAACCACATTTCTGAAAAAGAAATATATATTGCAAACAAAGTTGTTTCAATAAATATAAGTGGTATCTGAAGATTATAGATAAGGACGTGCAAAGAATCAGATAACACTAGTCTCTGATACAAAGCTTAGTTCCGTTGGCACTACAGGACAAAAGTATAGTACAATGCATTTAATGCACGGATAAAGATGTCTGAATAAAACAGCGGCGAGAAGAAGACAAACTTAACTGCGATACTATACGAGATATCAATAGTTTGAATTTGAGCCTAACGGATACTATTCAAACGGCACTCAAATTCATCTATAAATATCAACACTTAGACTGCTTGAGGAGACACACTGAATACACTGAAAACACAAAACTCTGAACATCCTACTCTCTCAAAGCAACTTACTTACTCACAAAGCTTTCTGTTGCGACCAAAGCTTTTGATCTTGAGTAAATACTGAAGTTCTAAGTGTCCTGATCCTAAACAAGAAAAGCTATCTGTGAAGGAGTTGAATCAAAAGATCAACTATCTGAGATTCATTCTCTTGAACAGATATCATATGACTTGAATTAGGTAAAATCGAACAAGATACCATCTGTTTGTAAAGTGTATTAAGTAACTTAGTTCCGAGCTATTTGAGTGGCGAAAAGTTATTAAGGCGCTCATCGACAACTCGAACCAAAACCAACACCATAACTGGCGTGGAGTACAGGAAGTACTTAGTTTGAAAAATCAGGGAATAACTCCAAGGTTACCGGAGTATAGGAAGTACTTGATTTGGGAAACTAAGGAATAACTCCAAGGTTATTGAGTATAGGAAGTACTTAGCTTGGGAAGCTAGAGAATAACTCAAAGGTTTCTGAGTATAGGAAGTACTTGGCTGTGAAAGTCGGGGAACAACTCAGGGGGAACATTTGGTTGGGAACCAATTGTTTAAGAATCTTAGAATAGAATTATTGTAAGGAGAACTCAATTATCTGTTCTAGTGAATTCTAGGTCTCTGGTAGACCGAAGTGGATTAGTTGGAGGATTCACCTCCGGATACCACTATACTTCTTGTGTTTTTACGTTCCTGTATTTACATTTGACACACACACATATTAACTTTTACGCACTTATCTTTATTAAGTCTTCCTTTTCGATTCTAAGTATCGGATATCTATTGAATATCGAGAAATAGTTGATATCGACAAAAGTTTTAAAAGACTATTCACCCCCCCTCTCAAGTCTTTTACTTTGCGTTATCTGGACCAACAAGTGGTATCAGGCGGGAGGTTCACTGACCTTGAACCTAGATCGAGATAGGTGAAGGAACTTTGTCCACTTTGAGGACTATTTAAGTTGTGTGTTAAGTGTGCGGTATGTCTCGAGTGATGCACCCGTTCTCAAACCGGAGAACTACGAGAAATGGAAAAATAACATGATGCTCCACCTTGAAGCCATAAGTGGCGAGATGATCGAAGTAATAAAGAATAGCCAATAGTCATTCAACAACTTAAGCAAGTCATGGAGGTTTGAGTGGAAGAGGCGGAGATCAAAGTGAAGGATCTTCACAAGCAGATCGTCGACTAGTGGAAGATCTCTTTGGTCGAGTTATTCTGAACCAAAGCCAGAGAACTACGGACATCGGAAGATGCCAAGAGGAATCGTCTGGATGGTCAAGCTCGTAACATCATCATCGACACGAGCACATACGGTGTAAACTATGGGGTGCTAAAGCAGCGAAAGTTGCACAGCGGTGATTGAAGAAATCATCTGCGGGAGAAAACCAAGGAAAACAAGTTCGAAGTTCTAAAGTTGAAATTTCAAAATTTCAAACAAGGTCCCATGAAACTACGGAAGAACTTGATTTCGGTTTACCACTCTCATGAATGATATGGCACTTGGGAAAGCAATAGATACTCTCGATCGAGAAGATTAAGACTATTGTCGAAGTCTTAACCTGGCTGGAGCATACTAAATTCTTTTATTTTAACCAAGGTATGCGAAATATCACTCGATGGAACTTTTCTCTCATCTTGCTCTTGTTGACTATGAGACAACTCGGAGAGAACAAACAATGAAAAGTTGCGAGAATGTTGCTCTAGTTACTCGAGGAACTTGAAAGAAGAAAAGCAAGGAGGAGGAGGATGCTCTTCTTGCAAAGCAAATGAGCAAATTTGTCGATCGAAATTGAGAGAAGAAAAGCGAAAGAGAAGCTGAAAAAGTATCTAGGCTCAAACTATCACGGTACAAAATATGCAAAGCTATTGAACAAGCCCATTTCGAAAGCATCATGTCTTGAGGAAGCGAAATTGGAAGCGATATACATGTTTCTATTGTAAATCAGCCACTTCAAGAAGGATTGTCACGCCTCGACAAACTAAGGGCGACAAGAAAGATAGAAGAATCTTGGAAGAAGCGAGCTTTGTTGGCGAAGAAAGAAAGAAAATCAAATTCAAGCTGGATGCTCTAGGCGTTGAGAGATTACGAAGATGACAATTGGATGACTCAACCTTACCATCACCGAACTATGTGGAGTTACTCATGATATAATCGACTTGACCTCATGAAGAATGAAATGTGTGGAGTTCTTTGAAATTGTGGACGGACATCTCCAACATAGAAAAGCATCTTATGGCTGATGAGGTAACACATACTTCTTGCTATACTTATGAAAGTGATGAAGAGGAAATAAAAATCTAGAAAATCTCGAAAGAACTTGACATCTATGAAGAGAATTTCTAATGATCCGAGCTAGAGCGAAAACCTTGAAGAAGAAAAGAATTCTCTTGCAAAGGAAAATTCTCAATTAGTTAAAGAATCGATAGAAAGGATGAAAATGCATCTCTCAAAGCTCGAATATCTGAGGTGAAAAGTCACATGAAGAAGCAATGGTGAGTTATGAAAGAGTTATGAAGATCTTCTTTACGAAAACAAGGAACTCGAAGAAAGAATTATCTTTTCAATCTTATGCCAAAGCTAGTGACACTCTTCTTGAAGTACAATCTTACTTAAGAGATCCTTGAAAAAGAAAGGACTTAAATTTGAATACGAATGATTGTTCTATCACTCTGAATAAGAGTAAGGAGAAAAGAACATTTGTAAGTACTTTCAAAGGCGATTCCCATGCAATCTATAGTATCGGTGAAAAGACAAAGATTGTTGACAAAGGAAAGGAAAGCGATTCGACTAAACCTTTGTGGGAAAAACAAATCAAAAACAAAAGCTGTTGGGCACGTCTACGAAAAGAAACACAACAACGAAAAGTGTAAACACCCACGATGCTATGTCTATCAAAAGGTAGAATTAGGGGTAGCAAATTCTCCCATGTCACTTTTACGAAAGAAATTGGACTGACGAGAGACTAAAACTGCTGAGAAAAGATCTCGATAGCTTCAAGTGCTCAAAGCGGTATTGGCTACAAAGGCATCGGAAAACAACTTGCTCATGAGTACAAGCGGAGCAAGAGCGATGGTGAAAGCTAAATTACTCAAAACAATTATCGAAGTGGAAGTTAAATCAAGCCTTTGAAAATCGAATGCAGGCTAGAAGAAATGCAGGAAAGCTAAGTTCTTTGAAAAGCAAACTCAGAAACATGACAAGTATCTGAAAACATCTTATGGAGCACCTAGGAACACACCAAGGAAGAAAATAATTCTTACTAATGATAACATTCATTCAAATAGAATTCCTCCTTATGTTCCTGTCAGACAAAAGAATATTTCAAAGAAATTTATTCAAAATGGATTCCTCTTGGAAGATCTTTTAATTACAGCGGTTCCATCAAAGATATGAGAACCTAATCTCACATTTCTGTTGTATGCGAATGCTTCTGGACTAAAGCACAATGGCTATTTGATAGTGGATGCGAAAGCACATGAAAGGAGACAAAGCAAATCGGTTGATTACAAAGCTTGCAACACGAGGACGGATATCAGTTCTTTGGAGGAGAATTAAATCCCTCTCTGGGATTTGTAGCGTCAAATTGGGGACTTTAACAATCAACGGCGTATTACATGTTAAGGATTTGAAAAATAATCTATTTAGCATGAGCAGGTTTGCGACAAGGGTTTTACTATAAAATTCAAAGCTAAATCGCAAACTAATTGACAATGAGTCAATGAGCAGGTCTTAGTTGGTCGTGGAAAGGCGATCTTTATGTTGCCGATTGGGCATACACCTGTTGAAGAATGTCTTATGGTGAGTCAATCTGGTCACACAGAAGAGCACTGGTTATGGCACAAAAGAATGAGTCACTTGAACTTCAAGACTCTGAACAAACTTGCCAAGAAAGAGTTAGTGGTTGGGCCTCACAAAACATCTTTCAGAAAGGATGGAATATGTTATGCCTGTTAGATGGAAACAATCGAAGATCTCTTTCAAGTCAAAACCACACTCTAGTGTTAGACCACTGCAACTTTTACACATGGATCTATTTGAATCATCTGTAACTAGTTATGCGGAAAGAAGTATGATGCAGTTGTTGTAGATGACTTCTCAAGATTCACTTGGGTTGTCTTTGAAACACAAATCGATGCGAGGTGGAGATACCAAACTTCTTTGAAAAAGCTTGAAGTCATGAAAAATGACAAGGTATCTGCAATCGAGCAGACCATAGTCTTGAGTTTGTCAACCCGATTACATAAAGGAGTTTTGTACTGCAAGGTATACAACACCAACTTTCCTCTGTAAGAACACCTCAACAAAATGGTGTTGCGAGAAGGAAAAGAACCCTTAAAGAAGCTGCAAGGACAATGCTAGGCGACCTTTGAAATAAGTGAAATTTATTGGGTTGAAGGCGTAAACACGACTTGCTACACTCGAAAGATGTTTGATAAACAAACACCATGACAAGACCCCTATGAAATCTTGGTTGGTAGACCCCTAATATCAAACATAGAGAGTATTTCGTTGTAAATGTTTTGTTCTAAACAATGGGAAAGATTATCGAGAACATTTCAACCAAAGGATGAAGGTGTTTTTCTTGGTTATTCCACAAATAGCAAAGCCTCTGAGTTTACAACAAAAGAACAAAGAAAATTGAAGAATCAATTCATGTTGTATTCTATGAAGGAAATAAGAAAACACCTCCTAATGATGAACTCTCGAAAGGTTCAAGAACTATTCTGAGGATTCTAAAGAAGAATCCTCAGAAAGGAGAAACATCATTATGGAAAGTGAGGATGACTCTGACGTATAAAAGCTTGAAATGCCTAGTAACAACAAGATGACTCACAGACATGATGAGGAATTTCCTATGAGTTTTCCAGAAATGGAACAGGTTACTGAGAACCTTCATCATGAAGAGGTATCTGAAAATGAGACTGCTGAAATGCAAGTTCCGGATATCTCTAACACTTAAAAAGTGTCAGATATCCATGACATTTCCCATATGTCAGATATCTCAGATACTGAAAAAGTATCAAATCATAACCTTAGTGATTCACATTCAAATCACTTGGATATTGATCCTACTAGCACTAAACCTATGATGAGATGGATCAAAGATCATCCTGCAAAGGATGTAATTGGACCAATTAATCAAGGTGTTAGGACTAGGAGAGCAATAGCTGAAAATGCTAATTCTCTCTTTAGATGTTTCATCTCGAATATTGAACCTAAAAACATAGAAGAAGCATTAGGAGACCAAGACTGGATCTCTGCAATGCAAGAAGAGTTGAATCAATTTGAGAGAAACAAAGTCTGGAAACTAGTTCCATTTATAGAAGGAATATCTGTGATTGGAACTAAATGGGTTTTCAGAAACAAGATGAATGAATCTGGTGAAATAACCAGAAACAAAGCAAGATTGGTTGCCAAGGATTTACCAGGAATGAAGGCTTAGATTTTGTGAGTCATATGCACGGTTGCAAGATTGGATGCAATAAGACTCTTTCTAGCCTTCTGACTCATAAAGATTTCAAAGTTTATCAGATGGATGTCAAAAGTGCATTCTTAAACGGTGAACTTGCAGAAGAAGTTTATGTTGAGCAACCACCTGGCTTTGAAGTTTCCTTAGAAAGTAGAATGGTCTATAAACTCTGAAGCTCTATATGGGTGAAAGCAGGCTCGAGCATGGTATGACACTTTGGCCAAGTACCTACTGGAAAATGGTTTCAAGAAAGGTGAAGTTGATAAAACTTTATTTACCTTAAATCATGATGGGAAACTACTCTTAGTTCAAGTATATGTTGATGACATCATATTTGGATCTAAGGACAAACAACTTTGTAATGACTTTGCAAATCTCATGAAAAGCAAGTTTGAGATGAGCATGATGGGAGAAATGAATTATTTTCTAGGATTGCATGTCAAGCAACTCGATGATGGAATATTCATTAGTCGAACAAAGTATGCAAAAGATATGCTCACAAAATTCAATCTTAAGCCTTGAAAAGAATGCTAAGATACTATGAGCATTGGAACCAAAATGACCTATCTTGAATCGGATAAGAGTGTTGAAGAACATAAGTATAGGAAATTGATAGGTTCACTACTTTACCTCCTGCAAGTAGACACGATATTCAATCTGTTGGAGTATGTGCTAGATTTGACAAATCAATGCAAACACACTACAACATTGCTATGAAAATATTAAGGTATGTAAAAGATACGATAGATGTAGGATTGTGGTATCCTAAAAGCGGATTGAGTTTAATTTGGGTACTCGGGCGATTATCTTTGGATCAACGCTTGATAGGAAAAGCACCTCGAGAATTTGTCGGTTTAAGGTACTAGACTTATCTCATGGTTTAGCAAGAAGCAAAACTCAATTGCAACTTCTACCACGGAGGTTGAATATATTCTGCTTTGGTTGTTGCAACACAAATTACATGGATACAACAACTACTTAAAGACTATGGTGGATGAGAAGAAAACTCCCATTTTACGTGACAACACAAGTGCTATTGCGATTACACAGAATCCTAAATTTCATGCCAGAACAAAGCACATTGATGTTAGACATCACTTCATCAGAGACCATGTTGAAAAGGGCAATATAGAGATACTCAAGATTGGCACTGAAGACCAACTTGTAGATATCTTCACTAAGCCACTACAAGAAAGTAGATTCTTAGCCTTAAGACACAGTCTTGGACTAATGGAACTACTGATGGTGAAAGAGTTCGTTATCTGAGCAGGCATCCAGAGAAGAGAAATCTGGAACGGGCATCCAGAGAAGAGGTATCTGGAACGGGTATCCAGAGAAGAGAAAAGAGAAATCTGGAACGGGTATCCAGAAGTCAAAAAGGCTAAAGAGCAAAAAGATAGCTTAAGATCTCTGTGACGGGAACTCAGATATCTGGGTCACTCAGTAAAAAGGGAACACAAAAGAGAATAGTACAACTATCTATAGTCAACTACTCTCTTGAAACTCGCATTATTTCTATCTTGATGAAAAACTTGGAAAAATCCTAAGTATAAAATGATTAGGATGCAAGCGGTGTTCTTGGTCATACAACGTGATTGAGAAGCTATGAGCCAAAATTCATTAAATGTGCACAATTACACTTGTTGATTGTGATCATTCTTTGAAGAAGCAATGGTGACCCTTGATGAAATTAGCGATTGATGCATGCGGTGGAAATTAATTCCACGATGAATAGTGGTATTGAAATTCAGACATGGCCCACTAAGCATTTAATGCCGAACTAGCTTTTGCTCACGCCTGCTTACAAATCACAGATACGTACACACAAAATCAATTTGTATGTATTTGTATGTATTTGTCTGTTGAGATTCAACTGCTATATATATAGGATTTTGGCATAGGAAATCACTTTTGCCTAATCCGAAAACTCATCTTGCACAAAAATAGCAAATCCTTCTCTTGATTCTCTGCAAAACTTTCTACAATCTCTGCAAATCAAGATTAAGTTTTTCTGCAAAGAATTACTGAATCAAATCTCTTTCAAACACCAATTTCAAATCCCTACACTATATAAAGAGATGGCCCCTAAAAGTTCAACCACACTGAAATCTCAATCCTCCTTGATGCTTTGAAAAGCAAGCACCAGAGTTGGTTATTGTGAACAACCGACTCGTAGGAGATTTTAATCCTGACCATTGGACTTCAAATCACAGAATGATTTGGGGTGGTGCCATGGTTGAGGAATACCTCACGGCTGGAATAGAGAACCAAGCCGACAGAAAGCTAATTCTTGATGCTTGAAAAGGCACAAATCAAGGGCTTTCTATCTGCTCGCCCTAGTGGAATTTCATCACTCGATGTGTTGGAATTCTACAACAACTCCAGGATTATTTCTGTGTTTGAAACCTTTGAAATAGTGTTTGTCAAAACCTCGGTCGAGGAAAGGAAATCATACGGACTTAACAACTTTTTGTAAGTTGTTTGAGTTTCAAAATCTTGGAAAGGATTTTGAAATAAACACCAAGGATGATGAACTCCTTGAAGGTGTTAAAGAAGCTGCAGTGGCGATGTACGATCTTGAAAATCAGATACACGAGTTCAAGCTTCGACATCGAACCGGACATCTGTTGGTTCCTTTGGGATATCTTGGCTTGCATTCTTCACAGATGCTTTGATGGTCTACAAGGAGGTCTTGACGGATAAGCGAAAGCGTTGGATCATGATGTTCTTCTTTGAATCAACAAGACAAAGGTTGGAAAACCCTTTTAAGCTGGGAAAATGCGCCTTCATGAAGTTTGTGAAGAAAATTCAAGGTTTCGAGCCTAAGATTGCCAAAGGACTAGTGAGCGAAAGGCCGCGATGGGATATAGTGCGAAGATATGCTACTTCTTTGGAGAAGCTTGGCATTGAGCTCGAGAGAGGCAATTTGAAATAGCCAACTGTAACCTACTCTACAAATATGAGTATACAAACTTGATGAAAAAGGTTACTGGGTCTCAGAAAGGTTCTAAGAAGCGAAAGTCTGAAAAGGTATTTGAAGAAAAGGTTGCGACCAAGAAGCCCAGAACTTCAAGAAAGAAGTCTGCTGGCAAATCAGAAGACACACCCAAAGAGGTTGTCGATTCTCAGATATCTGCAGGCATTGCCGATGAACTGATAAAGGCAGATGAAATCATCAATGCTACAAAATAGTTATCAACTACTGAACAAGTAGACTCAGCAAGAGAAATTGCTTCCAGAAATGTTGCGACTAATGCGGAAAGCCTTGTTGATGAACTCATAAATGCTGCCAAAAGTGGTGAAAAACACCAAGCCCTATCTGCAGAAACCGCAGGAGTAATGGACCAATCAGTTCCCAATGCTGATGAGAGCTCTGACGATGAAGATGATGAACTAGTCATCTCTCAAGTCCTAGAAAGAACAAAGAGGGCTAAGGTTCTTTAACGATGGCGGTGATAAAATATCGAAGAAGAACCTACACCACAGGTTCTTGAACCTATAGCAAAGGTTGTTCTTTGCAAACACATCATCGAGGGAATGTTTCTTACGCACAACTTCAAAAGCCACGATGAGTGGTATTTTAGTCTTTGGCGGAATCTTTGATGGAAATGCCACATCTAAAAATGGAAGAACATTCTCTTGACTAATCCTGCCTTCGAACAACCACAACAACCACAATCACAACAACCACAACAGCCACAAGTGGTTGATGAAATGGTAAATGAACTCCATTTCGAATTACCAGCAATACAGTATGCTGAAGAAAATCCTGCAAAAGAGCGGTTCGACTCGATGAGAGGATCAAGCTGAGACATCTACTCGAATGATCAACGAGGGAGGCAAGCGGGTTGCATACTCGGGAAAGGTGTGAAGTACGAAACTTCAAGCAAAGCTGCCTTTGGGACAAGAAGACCTAAGTATAGAAAGGTCACAAGTTCGAGACCAATCGACTGAAACTACTCGGTGGTGATCGGTTTAACTCTTATCTTGTGAAAATTTTTATCTTGATACATCTTGTTACTCATAAAATTTCTTTATTACAGCTGAGTTAGAAACACAAAACAAGAGGAAGTGAAAAGCACCTCGAAGCGAGAAGGAGGTTCCCTCGACCTCGCCTCTTAAGATATCGAGCACATGCCACGGTAATAATTGATTCTTAAGATAACACTTCTTGATTATAAGTTTATGTGCTTAATCATTAAAATAAAATGTTTCTAACGGCTCCAAGCGAGAAAGAGGAAGATAAGGCGAAATGCGAAGAAAACCGAAACCAACAAGGTTTACGAAGAGCGAATCATTGAGCCTTCGAATATGAAGGTATATGAAAATCGATGATAAATATTCTTCACCTTGGGTTAACTAAAATCTTCTCTAAATTATTGATGCTTTCTACTCACGGGCTCACTCGAGTAGAAGTGCAAGGGGACGAGTTGCGACATCCCACACTATGGAAATTGATGAGGCATCAAGGCCTTCATCACGAAAAGATTCGAGGCGCAAGTCTCGAGAGACAAGTATCTGAGCCTCCCATGGAGGTAATTGACCTCTCAGATATCTGACTTGTCACTTAAAGTTTTCTTGATAAAATTTCCTAAGTATTGTGATAATGTTAATTCTCAGGTTCAAGAAAGAAAGGTTGATGAGGACCAGACTTCCAATTCTCCGCCTCACAACAAGATATCTGAGACACCAAATGTCTCAGTAGAACAAGTCTCTGAGCCTGAAGTACTTACTCAGGTAACTCAGAAACTAAACTACACTTCTCCTCATATATCTATCAAAGTTTTGAAGCTCACTCAAAACTCTTTCTTTCAGGCTCAAACAAGTGCCGAGCAGGCTCCCAATGTTGAGACAAGGGACCTACTTCCCTTCTTCAAAGCTCACACCTTGCCAAAGCACATTAAATGCTTCAAGAAATGGCAAAGGTTAAGATGCTCTAATCTCTCTGAAATATTGAGAATTACAGATCAACCAAACAGACGAGCACGAGTTCTTGACTTGGAGACATACATCCATGCAATGTTCCCTACCGAACGATACACAGTTGCGACTCTATTGCATAAGGATTTCTCCAGAGAAGTAGCGCCTGATTTGATACAAGCCTTTGAACAGGAAGATGGTCAGACAAGATTACAAATGGCATTTAAGCCAGTCCTGCCCCAAACTCTGCAATTTATACCTTCTGAACAAGAAGAGGTTAATGGGCAGAAGATCACTATTCCTAGAGTGATCAATCTTGTATCTGAAGATGATGAGGAGGAAGAGATAAACGAAAATGACTTCGATGAACCTCCCACTGACCATCACCGAAAGGATGACACAGACAAAAAGGATGATGATGATGCCCCTGCACCAGGGACCGGAGGAATTTCACTAAGAAATGATGCCTCGACTCTTGAAAAGCACTGAGAAGACTTCACAGAAATCTCCGTCTCCATCTCCTCATAAATCTACTCATCCATCTTCTAACCAACACCCAGTTACTACTGAACAAGTAGTTGAGCTTTCTGAAGAAACCAATCAGAAAATATTAAACACTCAAACCAGATCTGCTCAACTCAGACAACTGTTGGAAGAAGAACAACAGCTCCATCTTCAACTGGAAGATCAAATAGCTAAATCCAGAGACAAGCTTGATCAACTACAAGATCAATACTTACAAGAAATGATTGCTTACTCTGAGGTTAAAGAGCTATGGGATGCTGTGCATGATATCACCAAAGAACTCGATACTGAAGAAGTATCTGAAGTCAAGCATGATGCTAAGGCTGCATCATCTTCAAAAGAAGTACCATCCTCCTCCGGAAAGGAAAGAAACCAATCTACGAGATGGTTCTTTGGACTCGATACAATCGATGGAAATGTCCAAGAGGATGAAGATCACTGGGCTGATTGCTTAGATGATGAAGAAGATATGACTTTGGCAGAACACCACAATGAACATTTAGCGGTTTCTCACTTGAAAAGGAAGTTGATTGCTCCTGCAATATTCAACAAACTGCCAAATTTCCACTCCAATGAATACATGAACAGTGCAATCTTGGCTCATACGAAAAGGAGATGTCTTCACAAAACAAGGAAGTAATTGCCTCGTCCCTCGAAATGAAAAAGTTCTTGAGCTCATCACTCAGAGAACAACTAGCATAGTCATTTCTCGAAAAGATGCAGGAATGATAAGGGGCGATGATCGTCTTTAGTGAAAAAGCTTTCAAGAGGCAAGTTACCTGCTTTGAGCGAGATGCCATCCTAGGCCCATTGCGAGCTCAGCGATAAGGACAATGGACTTATCAAGCAAAATCGAGCTCAAAGCCGAACTTGAAGTTGGTCCTGCTATAATTATTTACGGGCACTTTAACTCTCTCGATTCCTTTATGAGGTAGTCATGACAATGACTAAGGGGGAAAGAATGTACAAATCTGGACCTCAAAGTCAGGGGGAATGGGAAGAAGGAGAAGAAAACAAGAAGAGATCTGGAGCTGGTGCGGCTCAGAAAGGAAGAAGAAACATGAAAACTTCCCAGCCACCACTTAGAATCAATGAACCCTCCTCAAGCCAGGCTGCTTTGCAAATAGTTGCTGCTTCCCAGAAACCCTTGAAGGAACTAAAATGATAACAAGGGCCATAGCACGAAACCTCCAAGGAGTACCAAGGCTCCAAGGAGAAGACAAGTTAAAGGGATTGATGAATCTTCTGAAGAAGAAGAAGAAGGTCAAATCAAGTCCCTGGGCAATGAAGAAGGCTGTAAAACTCACACAAGATTTAATCTTGATGATGATGAGGAAACTGATGAAGATGAAGCTCCTCTTCACAAGAAAAGGAAAATTGAAAGCCTAAGCGGGCCCATAGGCTGCAAAGCCCTAGCCTAAAACACCCTCTGAAATACCAAGTCTATCGGTGGTTCTTCAAGCAACAACCCAAAGAGAATTCAAGACAAAGAAGGAGCAGTTGAGGCTGAGCAAAGACAAAGTCGACTTCCACTCGCCGATAGAAGCGAAATAGAGTATGTGAAGAATGACAATGATTCCTCTGTCTACAGGTGCATCAATCAGAAAAATGGCTATTGGATTCTGGAACTTAAGCATCTATTGGTAAATTCAAGATTTCCAGAACCAATCCATAAACAACTTATGGCATCGAGAAAAGATAAGCCAACCTTGATCAACAACAATCACATTAAAGCCTGGTTGGATTTTGACGTTGTCAAGAGAACTGAAGCCATGAGAAAGGACCTCTCTGATGAATGTCCATATGGAAAGCGGATGATGTGCGAATTCGAATATCACGAGCAGCAAGAGAAAGACTTCATTTGTAGAACCCTATGAATCGTTCTATCTAACTGAAGATCAATACAAGGGTGACATCAGATATCTGAGGATTATCTACGAATACTTCAAGCTTTCAGATATTAGAATAGAGCATGCCTGGAAGTGGGGAAAGTACCTATGGGTCAAACATTTTGTCAAGAAAAATCCTACCAAAACCTATAAAGAAGTCTGTGGATTTGCGGAGACCTTTGAGATGCTCGTCAGAACACTTCTCTATGATTATTCTGATGACATCAAAAGGATTGGAGATAGGAAATTTGCAGACTGATCCATAGAACTACTGTTGAAGACTTGAAGAGTTGAAGACTTGAAGACTAGTTTATTAGGATGTTTACTTGGAGCTTGGTTACTCTTGTTGTCCTAATTTACTATGTAGTTTTTGTATTTTCTTTGGTGAGCCAAACTTGTTCTATGTATTGAAGTTATCTGTAATCTCTCTTTATAACTTATCTGAAGAACTTACTCTCAGATAGTATTCTATAAAAGATAACTTTTCAGCAAAGATCACACCTTGTGATTTGGTTGATGTTTACTTTCTGCAGTTAATTAAATGAATTGAAGATCTTAAGAAAAGATTAAGTGTTGGATTGTTCACTCATCCAGATTTGTAATAGGTAAGATAGTCATCGTTGATTTGATCAAAAGGAAATTTGTTGGGAAATTTGTTGGGAAATTTCTTGGGAAATTTGTTAGGAAATTTGTTAGATATTTTGTTAGAAATATACATTTAGATTTTGATCGACAACATGATGACTTATCTTAGTCTCGAAAAAGGTGATTAGTACTCTTGGTTCACTTGAACATTGTAAAGAGGAAAACCCACTAAGTATGATAGTCTAGCTAATCTTGTATAGGATGTTAGGTCTCAAAATGTAATTTTATTTTATGAAGAAGACCAAGAAGAAGACATCCAAGCGAACAAGCTCAGCGACATTGAAGACTTGAAGAAGCGCACAAGATTCTGGGCTGTTTTTGAGATACCTTAGCGGATATCTTGAAGACACGAGCAGGTTTAGAACAAAGCGTGTCACAAGAGATATCGAGAAATAAAAGGCTATCGAAAACAAGGAAAGTGTCCACATATATCTATTCTCGATACCTTGAGCATTAACCACATTTACGAAAAGAAATATATTTATGCAAACAAAGTTGTTTCAATAAAGTGGTATCGAAGATTGAAGATAAGGGCGTGCAAAGAATCGAGATAACACTAGTCTACGATACAAAGCATAGTTCGTTGGCACTCTGAGGACAAAAGTATAGTACAATGCATTTAATGCGAGACGAGAGATATACGAATAAAAAGCAAGCTTACGAAGAAGAAGACAAAACACCTTACGATTATACAAAATATCAATAGTTTGAATTTGAGCTAACGGATACTATTCAAACGGTACTCAAATTCATCTATAAATATCAACACTTAGACTGCTTGAGAGGACACACTACACTACGCTGAACTGAACATCTTACTCTCTAAAGGCAAATTACTTATGCTCAAAGCTTTATGTTGCGACCAAAGCTTTTGATCTTGAGTAACACTGAAGTTCTAAGTGTCCTGATCCTAAACAAGCAAAGCTATCTGTGAAAGAGTTGAAACGAAAGATCAAGTATAAAGATTCATTCTCTTGAACATTTATCTAAGACTTGGGTCGATAAAAGAACAAGATACCATACATTGAAAAGTGTATTAAGTATACTTGATTCACGAGCTATCTGAATAACTGAATAAGTTATTAAAGAAGCTCATCGATAACTCGAACCAAAACCGACACCATAGCGGCGTGGATGCAGGAAGTACTTAGTTTGAAAAATCAGGGAATAACTCCAAGGTTACCGGAGTATAGGAAGTACTTGATTTGGGAAACTAAGGAATAACTTCAAGGTTATTGAGTATAGGAAGTACTTAGCTTGGGAAGCTAGGGAATAACTCAAAGGTTTCTGAGTACAGGAAGTACTTGGCTGTGAAAGCCGGGGATCAACTCAGGGGGAACATTTGGTTGGGAACCAATTGTTTAAGAATCTTAGAATAGGATTACTGTAGGTGAACTCAATTATCTGTTCTAGTGAATTCTAGGTCTCTGGTAGACCGAAGTGGATTAGTTGGAGGATTACGCCACCTCCAGATACCACTATACTTGTTGTGTTATTTACCTTTCTGTATTTACATTTCAGCAACACACACACACACACACTTTAACTGTTTCTGCACTTATCTTTATTAAGTCTTCCGCGCTCTGATTCTAAGTATCAGATATCTATTCAGATATCTGAGAAATAGTTTTTATCGACAAAAGTTTTAAAAGACTATTCACCCCCCCCCCTCTAGTCTTTTACTTTGTCGTTATCTGGACCAACACACTAGGTACGGACACCTTGAGTTACCCAGGGCCAGATCAACCAAGCAGATCAGAGCTGTCCGAGGGACTAACACGGACCCAACAGGCGGAACAGTACTCTCAGAAGGAAAAGGTCCATACTACCCTCCCAGGCCTACTAATTAGTATTGGGCTACTGTTCACTATTGGGCTATGGGCCAAAGGTAGCATTGGTGTCCAAATCTGAATCATACACTTGGCATCATCTTATGAACCTCTTCATAAGTACATGATAACTATAAATATAGCACAAGGTCCAAGACCTTAAGGTAAGGGACAATCATAAGAAATATCAAAGTGAGAATCCCTAAGTCATAAACACTCTTGATTTCATAACCTTCCTCATAACTATTACATTGGGAGCTTCCAACTCTCTCTTGAGTAAAGTCTCTTACCGGATTGACATATGCAATCCGGGTAACCCGTTCTAACCCCCCCCCCCTCTCAGTCCTTTCAGGTGATCTAGCTCGGACAAGTACTGCTTTGGACTTCAAGTAGGAGGCGGCCCCTAGACTAGGTTGCTTGTAATAGTTTAGTTAGTTAGTGTTCGAGGTTTTACCCCTCAACATTTTGGCGCCGTTTATGGGAATCTTTACAAAAGGTTTTCGTGTTTGAATTGAGTTGATGGCAAGAACAAGACGGACGCCATCATGGACTAGTCTTTGCGGCGTGGGGACTCCACCACCACGCCCACGAGGCGTCCCACCCGTCAGACGAAGAGCATGGGTGAAAGGAACGCTGAAGGAGGTATCGGCGAAGGCGCCTGACCCATCCTCGAGATGAAGGAAGAGACACTCCACGGAAGTCGCGGTGTTCTGAGAATGTTGCGCTGGTAGCCATGGAGAAGAAGTCATCTGAGTTTATCCGGAAGCTCGAGGCCCCACTGCGGTCACGATTCACTATGCTGAGCAGTCGCCTGTCCGCACTAGTGACCTCGGACTAAGTGAGACCCAGTTTGATAGATTGCTCACAACCATCCAAGGATGCCTGGGGTCTAACAATGCCCATCCTCAGCAAGCCACTCCGCCAGTGGTTACTCCTACTCAGCGAGCTACATTATCAAAAGCAGCAGCGTCGATCCAGCGAGGTTAGGGATCAGCCACCTCAAGAGGATTTGCGAGATCTTCTGGATCGGCGGGCATCTGCTTCTCAAGTTCGAGGTGAGGGAAGCCAACATGGAAGGAGAGAGTGTCAAGAAAGGAATATGAGATATCGGAAGTTCATGACAAGCACCTCCAAGAGATAGAGATCAAGTAGCAGAAATTGTTCCGGTAGTCCGAATAGATGAACTCCCCGCGGATGTAGCTGTTCATCCGAGGACAAGAGAGATCATATTCTTGGCGAGATCTCGCTCGTGAAGGCTCTGAGACCAGTTACGAATCTCGGACGCTGGTAAAGACGAAGCAGATAACTACTAGTGCACCGAATCCCTTGTGCGACGGCATCATGAGGGAAAAGGAAAGAAACCGAAACTCGGATCAAGTGATCCCGAATTTAGAATACTATTATGGGGATACTTGTCCCATTGGTCACCTAACAAGGTATAACTGCAAGATGGATTCCAAGGGAATGAGCGACAACACAAAAGCTCTTACGTTCTGATCCACTCTTTTCGGAACGGCTATGGATTGGTACACCGCTTTGCCGAAAAAATCAATAAAGTCATATGCAGACCTTTATTCCAAGTTCTTGGCACGATTTGAGAAATCAAAAAGGAGAAAGCGTACCGTAGAACACCTGGCAGAAGTTATACAGCGGGAGCAAGAGGATCTAAGGACCTTCCTAGATCGCTTTCACGCGGAAGTTCTTCGAGTTGAGCCACACAGTATTAAGGAACGGGTCCGTCACCTGTATGCTAATACTTTCAACTCAGAGCTCTGAAGAACAATCTCAAGCCAGGAAGTGAGGAGTGAAAAGCATCTAGATGATATCTGTGAAGAAGTGATGTACGGAGAGAATGCGAAGGAATGTTCAAAGGGCGGTTCGAAAGGAAAGGAGCCGATGAAACAAGAGCTACGCCCGAAGTTTGACCGAAGAAGGATCACGAGATAAAGGCTTCCACAGAGAAAGGAGTCCGCCGAGGAGATACGCGGACTAGACCCGGCTCAATAGACCAAGATCCGACATCTTGGCGACTATCATTGAGAAGAAGCTAGATGTCCAATGGCCAAAGCCCTCTTACAACAACCGAAAGAATAAGAATGCAAAGGGCTACTGCAAGTTCCACAAGTGCCGCGGACACGAGGCCGATGACTGTATTCAATTGAAAACAGAGGTTGAACACCTAGTAAGAGATGGAAAATTAAAGGAGCATGTCTATGCAGATGAGCCTCCCAGGCGAGAAAGAACGGAGCGAAGGAGGGAGGAAGATGTGACGGAACCACCACCCCATTCGCTACCCTTGCCACCTCCGCCGATTAATTATCCGCCTCGTACGGACCGACACTTGTACAGGTACGCTGATGATATCAAAATGGAAAACGCTCCATACAGTGGAGTGATCAACACCATCGCTGGCGGACCAACTGGGGGCGATAGTAGGAACGCGAGAGAGCGGACCGCTCAAAATCTTCGGAACAACGATAGAGCGTACGCTGATCCAGCGATTCCGGGTACAAACGCTATATCTTTTGATGGTAGTGAAATCCCTCCTCCTACGGTAGGAGGAGAAGACATTGATAATCCGGATGTTCCGCTGGTGGTTTCGTTGACCATCGCGACTTATCGAGTGAACAAAATTTTGGTAGACACAGGGAGTTCCTCGAATATCATCTCTAAAAGAACACTGGACCAGATGGAGCTGGGTAGAATCCGGTATGAGAGAGTCCACAACTCTATACTAGGGTTTGGAAGGGGAACTGTTCGACCCCTAGGAAGTGTTATGTTGTACGTCTCACTTGGGACTTTCCCGGCAAGAGTGACACAGGAAGTCCGTTTCATAGTGGTGGACCAAACTTTTGACTACAATGCCATCTTTGGGCGTCTGGGACTCAATCAATTCCGGGCTATTTCCTCCACTCTCCATAACAGAATGAAGTTCCCGACTGCCTTTGGAGTTGGAGAAGAGGTGGGAAACGTCCGTGAAGCTTGGGAATGTTATATTATGTCCACAAGAAGAGCTTACGCCCCGTCTTTGTGATCACTCGACTTGACCCATACGTTATTCTTTCGGCGAAAAGGAGGATCCATGATTGGAGTAGGGAGCCAAAAGGAGAAGTTTCCTAGAACGGTGCGAATCGAGCCTCATGAGACTCTCAAGGAAATTGAGATTGTTGCTGGAAATCCGGACAAGAAGACAAGAGTCGGAACCGAGATGAATGCGGAAGTGGAAATGAAGCTCGTTACTTGTCTCCAAGACAACAGTGATGTGTTTGCTTGGAGTACCGATGACCTGAAGGGAATAGACCCGAGGATTACTGTTCATCGGCTAAACATGGATCCCTCGATTAAGTACATCCGATAAAAGAGGAAAGACTTTGGTCCGGTCAAGGATGCCATCATATTCGTTAAAGTTGATCGACTCCTGAAAGTAGGACACATTGAAGAGGTCCGTTATTCCGATTGGGTTTGCAACGTGGTTCTGGTCGAAAAATCGCCAGGCAAATGGCGGACGTGTAATGATTTCACCAGGTTGAACAAGTTCTGCCCAAAAGATCCGTACCCCTTGCCACGGATAGATCAATTAGTTGACTCCACGTCCGGATGTGCGTTACTGAGTTTCATGGATGCATACCAAGGTTTTTACCAAATTCGGATGGCCAAAGGGCGCCGAAGCGACTTTCTTCCTGCGGAAGGTATCTTGTTTCAAGGTAATGCCCTTGGATTGAAAAATCGAGCCACTTACCAGCGTCTGTGAACGGATGTTCAAGGAAGAGATTGGGAAGACAATGGAAGTGTCGTGGGCGACATGTTATCGAAGAGCAAAACTGAAGAGCAACATGTGCATCATTTGAACAAGTGCTTCGCTATCCTTAGGAAGTATGGAATGAAATTGTACCCAGAAAAATGCACTTTTGGAGTGAAAGGAGGAAAGTTCCTCGGATACATGGTCACAGAAAGAGGGATAAGCGCAAACCCCGAGAAGATCAAGGCAATCCTAGATCTGCCACATCCAAAAAACCTCAATGAGATACAACGACTTATAGGAAGTCTCATGTCCTTAAGTCGTTTTATTTCACGTTCGGCGGAAAAAAACCTTCCGTTCTTCAAAACCCTCCGGAAAGGAGAGAACTTTGTGTGGACTGCGGAATGTTCCGAGGATTTCGAAAAATTGAAAGATTACCTCCATTCCCCTCCACTGCTCTCCAAACCCGTCGAAGGAGAACCACTCTACCTCTACCTAGCAATCATGGAAGAGGCAATGAGTTCCGTATTAGTACGGATTCAGGCTAATGAACATTTGCCGATCTACTATCTTAGCAAAGCCCTTGTTGGGGCGGAGACAAGATACGTGAAGATTGAGAAACTTGCATATGCTTTGGTTTACACCGCAAGTCGGTTAAAACCTTACTACAAGTCTCACAAAATAGTGGTACTAACTGCGGAACCTTTGAAACAGGTCCTGGGGAAGCCCGATCAATTTGGACGACTCTCTAAGTGGGCGATTGAAATTTGAGTGAATCGACATTTGCTATCAGGCTCCGTCAGCCAAGAAAGCTCGAGTCCTCGCCGATTTCCTAGCGGAGTATCCCGAAGCGGATTCAGACAAAGTCCCTGACAAACAGGCATTTGAATGCCTAATCACCAAGCAGATTGTACGAGAGCTAATTCCGCCAAAGTTACACCCAGAAAACCTCGAGGATGCTCAATTCATTAATCAGTCCTTGCTTGCGTCATATGAGAAACTCGGGTTGACTAAATGTTCCTTCTTGGCGATATCATAAGCAGATCCGATATTAACAACCCGGACCGGAAATCAAAGGAAAAGAAGAACAAAGGTTGGAACCTCGGAGCTTCGAGAGACCTCAAACGAAAAACATCCTTCGGATGTGCGGACATTGAAGTGGATGGTTCCTCCTTTGGAAGAGTGGGAGGTGGAATCTTTCTCAAGATCCACGATGGCGCGGAGCTCGACTCTGCGGTATCCTTGAATTCAAAGTCACCAATAATGAGGCTGAGTGCGAGCGTTGTTAGTCAGACTACGTCGGCCAAATCCGCAAGTCCGAAGCTCAAAGCTTACGGACTCACGACTAGTTGAAGCTCAATTTTCGGAAACTTTGCCACGAAGGGTCCTTCGATGATTAAGTATCTCGAGCTACTCAAGCGAAACGACCTCTTTGAAGAATTCATTACGAAAAGTTTGTGAGCACTGTAATGAAAGAGCGGATGCTTTGGCAAAATATTCATCCATAGCAATGACCACAGACACGAGGAGAGTAATCCTACTCACTGTCACTGACTTATCCGTCATGAGTCTCAATTCAGCTGTCATGATAACCGACACAGGAAGAAATTGGATGACTGACATCTTGAACTATCTCAAGGACGGATCTCTACCAGCCGATCCGAAGGAATCAAGGAGTGTGCAGTGCCGAGCGAACAGATACTTTATACTAGGTGAAGATTTGTACAAGAGATCTTTTGCCGGAACTCACTTGAGGTGCTTGAGCCCTTGGCGAAGGCTGTCTTGGGCGAGATACACGAAGCTACGGGAAGTCATTACGGGGAAGAACCCTTGCCCGAAAATCATCTGACAAAGGCTATGCGGCTAGCATTAATAAAGATTCTGCCAATCACGCTCGAAAATGCCCTGATTGCCAATACTATGCGAACGTTCCACATCGTCCGACGCGTCCTATGATTTCGTCAATCATAGCATGTCCATTTCATCAGTGGGGAATTGATATTGTCGGACCGTTCCCGAGGGGCACTCAGCAGAAGAAGTTCCTGATCGTGGCCGTGGAATATTTCACCAAATGGGTAGAAACGGAAGCTGTGGCAACCATTACAGACAGTTGAGTACGGAACTTCATCTGGAAGAACATCATTTGCCATTTTGGCCTGCCCAGAGTTCTCGTCTCGGACAACGGTGCCGAATTTTCAGGCCATAGGCTCAAGGAATGGCTGGAGTCCTTCAAAATCGAACAACGTTTCACATCTGTTGGATATCCACAAGCAAACGAACACGTCGAGTCCACAAACAAGACAATAGTCAAGATCCTGGAAAAGCGGTTGAGAACTTTCCAAGAAAGCTGGGCGGACGACCTAGATGGCGTACTATGGGCTCATCGCACCACCTCACGGACAGCGACCAAAGAAACTCCATTTGCCCTGGTATATGGCTCGGAAGTAGTTATACCAGCAGAAATTGTTGTTGAGACTATGAGGGTCCAAGAATTCGAAGATTCCACCAATCGTGAAGCTCGGATATTCGACCTGGACATCTGGGCGAAAAGAGCGATGTCTTGGTTAATATCCATAGGTATCAACAAGCGCTTCCGAGCATACAACAAGAACGTCCAAGCGAAAAACCTGCAGGTGGGAGATACTTCCGTGAAACTCTAGGTACGGACATCTTGAGTTACCAAGGGCCAGATCAACCAAGAAGATCAGATCTTTCCGAGGGACTAACACGGACCCAACAGGCGGAACAGTACTCTCAGAAGGAAAAGGTCCATACTACCCTCCCAGGCCTACTAATTAGTATTGGGCTACTGTTCACTATTGGGCTATGGCCAAAGGTAGCATTGGTGTCCAAATCTGAATCATACACTTGGCATCATCTTATGAACCACTTCATAAGTACATGATAACTATAAATATAGCACAAGGTTCAAGACCTTAAGGTAAGGGACAATCAAAAGCAATATCAAACTGAGAATCCCTAAGTCATAAACACTCTTGATTTCATAACCTTCCTCATAACTATTACATTGGGAGCTTCCAACTCTCTCTTGAGTAAAGTCTCTTACCGGATTGACATATGCAATCCGGGTAACTCGTTCTAACCCCCCCCCCCCCCCCCCCCCCGGTCCTTTCAGGTGCTCTAGCTCGGACAAGTACTGCTTCGGACTTCAAGTAGGAGGCGGGCCCTAGACTAGGTTGCTTGTAATAGTTTAGTTAGTTGGTGTTCGAGGTTTTACCCCTCAACAATCACTAAATAAATTCTAAACAAATATCTGATACAAAAGTAGGTTAAGATTGTTGAGGATCCTATTTGATCAAGTCACATTCTGAGGTGAAAATTATTGTGTAAATTATGACATTTTTAATTGTATTTACTCCCTCCGACTAAAATAAATGATACATTTAATTTTGGAACTGAGATTAAGGTACAGTCCGATTCATGGGGGTATAGAGAAATTTTTTTATTTTCCAAATGCAAAATATTAATAAAAGAGCTAAAGTAGCTCCTAATAATACTGTTATTATACCTATCAACGAGATAAAATTCATTATATAATAACGGGAATAAGTCCACATGTATTATAAATTGTGGCAAATAATAATATGTCATAATTGGGATGAATATAAATCAAATGTCTAACATTCATTATAAGAAGGAGGGTGTAGTTGTTGGGAAGTTTAAGAGATTGTATCTTGGAAACTAATATACTACCCGCGTCAATTTGTCTAGATTGTGATGTTAAAACTTCAATTGAATTATAAATAAAATTTTGAATGTAAAGTATCATTATATACTTTAATTGAAAATTATATCATTACAACTTGAAATTAATTTGTAGTGAAAGTTGAATTTTGTTGACTACAAAAAAGTCAAATCTGGACAACATCTCTAAGAGGGAGAGAGTACATGTTTTCCACTTATTGTTGTTGTAGTATTATTTTTTTGGTTTGAACGAAAATGATAAATACCACAATTAATTTGAAGCAAATGAAAACAATAATATGGTCGGGTTTGATGGGGTTTGTATTATCCCATATCCCAAATCGATTAACAACAAATATGATAGATGATATATAAGTGGACAACTACTATCACATTGTGATTCCGTAAAACAAATCTGTGAGGGTTTCACTTTAAATAAATCAAAATAAAGAAACTTGATGGATGGGATAAATGTACTATAATATTCTCAACAAGGTGTGTTTGCTCTCAAGTACATAGTGAGAAAGAAAGGACATGAGACAGTTTGGGGTCAACATATCACCCGGAACGTAGACTATGAGTAGTTGGGCTGGTCAAAAGGGGACGAAATGTTACAAATAGTAACAGAGCGAGACGGTACCCAAACCCGAAAAGGGTGTAAGTTGTTTGTCCTACAACCTGGTACATTGCTCCCTGCAATTTAAGGGGTAGATGTAATACCTCACATAACATAGATTAAGAGCGAGTGTAATAAATAGTATATGATTATGTCACCATTGATCTCACACAGTATGTGGACCTTTAGATGATTTCATAAATATATTTGTGATGGCTCATGTTCAGCACAAACAATATTATCTCTGAAACATGTACCCAAGTCATCAATTTTGCACCACTCTAGAGGATCAAGTATCAATTGATTGGTGGTCAGATTGTTTTCAATGGCATCTAAGCCGCAACAATCCAAAATCCACAAGGGGTGGATGGTTGGTCTAAGTAAGAACTAATACACAACAAGACGTTGGTTAATTTAAGTGGGGGGAGGGGGAGGTTGAGCGTGATGTTTCAAAGTTTCAAAGAGTTTAAAGGGGTTGGGAACTCTACTATTCACAACAAGGGGTACTTCCTCCTGAGCAATGTCAGGGCAGGTAATCCACTAGAAAGTTTCCGGTGCGTGAAAGAGTCAGTACAAATTGTGCAAGAAAGAACATGTGTTGGATTGTGGGCAAATCACATCAACTCATGGCCAGTTTTATGTTCCCCTCTACATTCATGAGCAATAAGGTAATAAAAGCATGATTTGCAACAATGAGTGTAACATATGTTATGAAAGAACTCACGTGGTGTATAAAAAAGTGTCAGCAGATTATGAGTAATATTTTTGTTTTGTACATAATTTATAAATGAGGCTTTTAAGTATATTACATATTTTATAATAGTGTTCACATCACTAATAACACTCTTTTGATTCCTATAGTTATTGGGAAGGTTTTAAATGAAATGATGATGTATTAATCATATATTTGTACACTTTGTAAAATTACAGGTTTGTAAAAGTTATATATCGTCCATACTAAATTATATTCCCTCCGCTCTGGATTCAATTAACCGAGAGCCAAGACATAAATTTTAAGAAAAAAATTAATAAAGTAGGAGAGAAGGTAATAAAGTAAGAAAGATAGTGAATAAAGTATGAGAGTGAGAGAGCGAGTTTCCCATTAAAGGGATGAGAAATTGAAATTGGGACATTCCAAAATGGAATGCTGAAAGTTGAATTCGGGAAGGAAGGAGTATATCAATTTCCAGTCGATTTACTCGACGGGCCATTTACTACAGGGGTAAGTTTTATAATATTTATGTCTTCGTAATTTATTTTTTTATCTATATAAATCTTATTTATTTTCAAAGGTGCATGGCATATAAATTATGTTTATTTGAATAGGTGGCATGGCGAGTTACATCTCGATAATTGATCGAAATCGACTCTCGATTGGTTAATTTTGTTTTATAATTTTATTTCTCAAGAAATATTAAAGTAATATCAATATTAACTTTTATATTTTCACATGAATAACACACTATTTCCGCCCATGTACGTGGGACAAAATCTCAGTAAGTGCATCAAGCAGGATAGCTAAAAGGTTGTCATCAAGTGGGATTGCATCACTCCTTCTTCCTATGGGTAGGATGACGCTTCGAGATTCGAGATACCACTCAAATTCATGAGGACTCAACATGTAATAAGCTCCAAGATGATTCAAAGGTCACGGGACTACTCCAGGAGACTCGACTTATTATTTGGGACGAGGCTCATTCACAAACCAACATTGTTTTGAAGCGCTTTATAAGAGTTTGAGAGGTGATAGGTCGTCTAGATGGGCAATTTGGTGGGGGTGTTTATTGTCTTCAGCGGGGACTTACAACATATTTTACCTATTACTCCACGAGGTAGTAGGTATTATATTGTAAACAATGATATGTGCTCATCTTGAACATGGGATGCACGTGAGGTGCTTCGACTGACAAAGAACTTGAAATTGCATGGAAATGGCATGTCGTATCTATATTCCAAGTCTACTTATTTAATACTCAACTTATCTTTTTTAACGTTCAATTCAATCCTACACAATCTGGTTTGTTATCTTCCGAGATTCAAGTGATGAAAAAAAATTGCGGAGTCATACAGGTCGGTGATGGCACTGCTGATGAAGCTAATCATGGTGGGGTTGATGTCAAGACCCCGAAGAATTACTTATTCGACAAGTAAGTCATCAAATTTCAACCATTGTCAATAGTACATAATCTTCGTTGTTTGATCACTTAGTTAATCCATCACTAGACCCTGAATATTTTTATCATTGGGATGTTCTTGAACCTACAATGAAATAGTTGATGAGATAAATCAATTTATCATGTCGAAGATGCCCTAAAATAGTGTTGAATACATGAGCATTGGTAGCATTGTTAGGGAAGATGACCAAGAGAATGGTCTCGAAAATATTTTCATTATAGAATTTATCAACATCATTAATTGTCTATATTACCGAACAATAAGATCATCATGTAGGATGGGTATATGATAATGCTTTCGAGAAATATTGATCAGACATTCGAGTTGTGTAATGGACTAATGGTACAAGGCTTATAGTTACTAATTTTGGGAAGCATATCATCGAGGCAAAGATGATATCAGGAATCAACGGGGGCCAAAATGTTTTAATTACGATGATGAGACCATCCAACAAGAAGTTCCCTATCAATTTTTATAGGAGACTGTTCCTAATATTTTCCTGGTTTGCTATTACCATCAAAGAGTCTGGGAAAATCTCTCTCACACGTTGGCCTCTACCTCCTCTCACCCATATTCAACAATGCTCAGTTATATGTTACTACAAAAAACCCGACATTTAGCGACCGATTAATCCGTTGCTGCACAGGCAGCGATCCATCGCTAAATCCGTAGCGACGGATAATAAACCCGTCTCCTTGGGCTTCGTCACAAAGCTTCTAACGACGGATAACCTATCTGTCGCTAAATAGTCATGGATTTAGCGACGGATAGAGTGTTGACCTTTTAGAGACGGATAATTATCAGTCTCTAAAAAGCTGATTTTCTCTGTTTTTTTTTAAACCAAATTCTAGGCTATTTAGCGACGGATAACTATCCGTCGCTAATAGGTGTTTTTAAAATTTTTTTAATTATAATACAGATAAATCGACAATTTTATATGGATATTCAATATGGATAAACCAACAATTTTATACGGATAAACCGATAATTTTATTCAATATGGATCAGCAAACAATGATCTGATAAATCGACAATTTTATACAATATTCAATACGGATTTACAATAAATCGACAATTTTATACAATATTTAATAATACAATATTCAAAATTATAGAATTATAAGAATTAAAGTAAATCGGATCTGGACTAAATTGGATCGGTGATCGGATCTGGACGGATCTTGACCGAGCTTGGGAATATATTGATCGGATCTTGATGGTGGATCTGGGCAGTGGTCGAAGGGCAGTGGTGGTGGACCTGGGCCGATGGTGGTGTGAGGTTGGTGGGGATGGTGGTGTGAGGTTGGAAGGGAGGTGGAGTGGGTGGCGGTGGAAGGGAGGCGGAGTTGGGAGGTGGAGTTGGGTGGTGGGAGGGTAGTGGATAGTAGTGATGGTGGTGGAAGGGTGGTGGTGGTGGGTGGATCTGGTGGAAGGCGAGTGGTGTGGCGGTGGGTGGTGGTGGTGGGTGGATCTGGTGGAAGGCGAGTGGTGTGGCGGTGGGTGGTGGTGGAAGGGTGGTGGTGGAGTGGAAGGGTGGTGGGTGATGGAAGGATGGTGGTGGTGGAGTGGTGGGAGGATGGAGAGGTAATTGTGAGTGATGGGAGGAAGAGGTTATATATTAGGGTTTCTGCGAAATTTAGCGACAGATAGATTTATCCGTCGTTAAATTTTAATTTCTTTTTTGTCAACATAATTAGAGACAGATAGATTTATCCGTCGCTAATTAGATCTCTAATTAGCGACGGATAAATCTATCCGTCGCTAAATTAGAGATGGATATGATACCACTAAACTTGTGACGCCCTATCACCTTCACAGATAATTACCGACAGTAAAATTATATTTAAGACGCGCGGAAGCTTTAAACAGAAGTACTCTGACCACATTTATATATGCATGCCAAAAAAATACATTTTCACCTGCTTCATGCAGTAAATCAGATTTTACAATAAAAGTCTTTCATGTATGATATGGACGAGCCGAGGGAGAAGGATTTGGAACTAGCCGGCCGACCCTAGATGCATGTCTTAACTTCTTTTCAGCTAAGGCCTTCTTTCTCTGAATATCTATAAAAACATCATCGCATTTTGAATGAGTTGCGGATCTCAGTAAGTATAATCAATAACAAGTCATTTAATAACAAGTAAAATAACCGACAACAAGCCATTTAACACAAGTTAGGCACATCACTTCAGTCACATATATTCACATCGATTTACAAATCATCATATGAATTCCATTTATTTCATAGTTCCAAAATCACATAAGTTCACTTCTCATTCTAACAGATCAACTATAAACACTTAACATCATTCACATTTATATAATAATGCACGCGCTTAGTCATTTTCTTTGTTTGCTATGGCTCTGTTTCGACCAGGAGTAATTCGTGATCACGATATGATTCATCTGATCGGCCGTCCACGAATTTCATATTTCATATAGATTCGGCCGTACACAAATTCTATATTTCATCTGAGTCCATCCGGTGATGGATATTGATCGACTAGTCTTTGGATATCGAGAAATTGGAAAACACATGACTCAAGGTCGTCAGCAGCCATAACAGAATCCTCTTATCTCGTATGAATGCAATTCACATAATCATATACATACATATATTCAGCTAACACTTTATCGAGAACAATTATATTTTGAATGACATCACATATCCCATCCGTACATGGGAACAATTCAGCAACACACATGTCCCATCCATACATGGGAACAATCGATACATATATATCATCAGCCAGTCACCTTTAGCTTTTCATCATTTTCAGATCATAACATTTCACACACAGTATACTTTCACATTTCATTTCAACAACTTCAACAATATAATTCACATCAACATAGCCCGTACGCTAGCAACATAGCAATAATTTCCAGCCACACATATTTGTCAAACAACAAGTTACCGAAATTATTTATAAAGATACTAAATAACGAGATACTAAAACACTTACATTTTCATCCCAAAATTGCCGTACAATATTTCGGCCATAAAACAACCTTGAAATTATCCGCACAACCCCAGAAATCGACACATTGAGTAAATTAAAAATATCATTTGCAGAATCAGACAACTGCACCTCTTTGTTTTTAGGCATGAAAACTACAAATTACTAGACCTCTTTGTAGGCAGAGTGATCGGCCAAGAACATAAATTGAAAAAGGAAATCGGATAGTTAACTCATTTCCAGTGCTGTAAATAGGTGGTGCAGTGTGATACAATTAAGTGCATCGATCTTTGATGACTTGATTAGCAAAGAATTAGTATATATTCATTTGAAATGTGATCAGAGGAATGGCGGTGATAATTACTCAGCAACACGTGTAATAAATTACATATAGCTTAGTGTAAAAGTATTTTGGCGTGGAGAAAGAATATCAACATATATAGTTATATTACTTTTTTAAATGAACGAATTATTTGCACCAGCCTAGTTATTTCGGTTTTTCGAAAGATGATCCGAAAGTCAAAGAGGTCCACTAAACAAATACTATAAATTCATACGGTGTCCGTTCTTTCATGGGCCCTCGTTTGGATTTAAAACGGTTAAAATTAAAACTAGGTAGTAACAAACCGTTCCAAAATTATATAAAACAACGATAACAATTAAAATTCAAAAACTCACGTAATATCAATTTACATTTTCACAAATAATGCCACGTGTGTAACACATATCAAAATATTAAAATTTGCTTAAAAATATATTTAAACATGCTTATGAGGTGAAAAAGGTCAGGGGCGTGACAATTCTTCCCCACTAAAAGAAATTTCGTCCCGAAATTTTACACGTATAGACGTTTACGTACTTTCAAGTAACAAGCTTCCATTCAAGACGACATACATTACCTCAACACTTCAAAACATATATGCACTTTCAACAATTAAGCAGATCATAACTCACCTAGCTTCAAATAAGATGCACATGAATGTGACTCTGGCTCGGTTACTCCATTCCCTCGAAAACATGTACTCATCATAAAATGCATCTTAATGTTTCAAAAATGACACAACTCGTAAGGTATGCTCACACAGAAAATAGCGTCGCTATTTGTTAGGAATATCTGTTTAGATTTTGATCAACAACCTAATGACTTATCTTAGCTCAGAAAGGTGGTTAGTACTCTTGGTTCACTTGAACACTATAAAAGAGGAAACTCACTAAGTATGATAGTCTATCAAATCTTGTATAGGGTGTTAGGTCTCCGAATGTAATTTTTTATTCTCTGAAGAAGACCAAGAAGAAGGCATCCAGCAGGAAAAGTTCAACAAGTTTTGAAGATTTGAAGACTACACAAGATTGCTGAAGACAAAGGTTTTTCAGATACCTATGTCCAGATATCTTGAAGAAACAAGTGTTTCGAAACACAAGTGTTGCAAAATATATCTGAGAATAAAAGGTTTCTGAAATGAGGAAAGTGCCCACAGATATCTACACTCAGATACCTTGGATAAAGATTACGTTTCAAGGAAACAATATATTTTTTACAAGTGGTATATGGAGTTTTGATAGTCTCTGGAAAAGAACGTGAAAGGCTTCAGAAAGCATGCATAGTTCCATTGGCACTACATGACAAAGTATAATCTGATTGCATTAAATGCAAGACGAGAGATGTCTGAGCAAAAATGGTAGCTTCTGAAGAAGAAGACAAACGTACTACAATACTATACTGAGATATCAATAGTTTGAATTTGATTAAAGCCTAACGGATACTATTCAAACGACACTCAAATTCTTCTATAAATATCAACACTTAGACTGCTTGAGAACATGCACACACAGAATTTACACCTTAGATCACTAAACTCTCTCAAGCACACTTCTTACCTTCAAGCTTTCTGTTGCGACCAAAGCTCTTGATTCTAAGTAGCACAAAAGTTCTAAGTGTCCTGATCCTTAACAAGCATTGTTATTTGTGAAAGAGTTGAACTAAGATTTCATATATGAGATTCATTCTCTTGAACAATTATCATAGACTTGGGTCAGTAAAGAACAAGATACCATACATTGCAAAGTGTATTAAGTATACTTGATTCATAGAGCTATCTGAATAACTGAACAAGTTATTAAAGAAGCTCACCTGACAAACTACCTTAACCAACACCTTAATCGGCGTAGATGGGAAGTACTTAGTTTGGGAAACTAAGGAATAACTCCAAGATTCTTGAGCATAGGAAGTACTTAGTTTGGGAAACTAAGGAATAACTCAAGGTTTAGTCTGAAGTACTTATGCATGAAAGTCGGGGAATAACTCAGGGGGTACACTTAGTTGGGAACCTAGTGTATTTAGGAATCTAGAGAAGATACTTGTAAGGTTACCTCAATTATCTGTCTTAGTGGATTCTAGGTCTTGTGTTATTTACTCTCTGCAGTGGATTAGTTGAAGGATTACGCCACCTTCAGATACCACTATAAAAAGACTTGTTACTTACTCTCTGCAGTTTATTACTTGCTTTATTTATCTTGCAAAGTATTTACACTTATCTTGCTGAGCACGTGCACTTATCACGGAAAAGTCTTCCGCTCTCTGAAATTAAGTATCAGATATCTGAGAAACTATGTTTATCGACAAAAGTTTTAAAAGACTATTCACCCCCCCCCCCTCTAGTCTTTTACTTTGCCGTTATCTGGACCAACAAGTGGTATCAGAGCAGGAGGTTCCCAAGCCTACGCAGAACCTAGATCGAGATAAGTGCCCACTAGCGCTTTTCACCTACACTTGATTTGTTTGTTTAGTGTGTTTGCTGCGGGATGTCTTTAAGTGGCGCCCAATTCTCAAGCGGAGAATTATGAGAAATGGAAGAACAACATGATGCTCCACTAGAAGCCATCGGTGTGAAATGATCGGCGTAATAAATAATGGCCCGATAGTCATTCAACAACTCAAGCAAGTCATAGAGGTTTCTAATGGTAGAGGCAGAGAACAAAGCGATGGGTCTTCCGCACGAGATCGTCGACGATGGGAGATCGCGGTCAAGTTATTCTGAACGAAAGCCAGAGAGCTCTGGACGCCGGAAGATGCCTAGAGAAATCGATTGGATATTCGGCTCGTAATATCATCATCGTTCTACTCGGCACATACATTGTAAATGTAGGGTGCAAAAGCGAAAGTGGCACGGCAATGATTGAAGAAATGCATGCAACCTTTGAAAACAAAGGAAAATAAGTTCGAAGTTTTGAAGCTCAAATTCCAAAACTTCAAACAAGGTCCCACAGAGACTCTTGAAGAACTAGATTTCCAGTTTACAACACTTATGAGTACATGGCTGCACTTGGTGAAAGTAATAGATATACCCAGTCAGAAAAGATTAAGACTATTGTGAGAAGTCTAAATCATAACTGGGAGCACACAAAGTTTTTCTACTTTAACCAAGGAATGCCAGGTATCACTCCAGTGGAACTTTTCTCTCACCTTGCCACCGTTGACTATGAGACAACTCAAAGAGAACAAATAACTGAGAAGTTGCAGAATGTTGCTCTAGTTGCTCAAGGAACTTCTGAAAATAAGAAAGGCAAGGAGGTGACTGAGGATGCTCTTGCTGTAAGGCAAATGGAAAAATATGTCAGTCGAGAAATTGAGAGAAGAAAAGCCAAAGAGAAGCTGAAAAAGCATCTAGGCTCAAACTATCACCAGTACAAAAATATGCAAAGCTCGCTGAACAAGTCGGCTCATAAAGCATCAAGTACTGAGGAAGTAAAAATCGTAAATGATATCTGTTTCTATTGTCACAAACCTGGTCATTTCAAGAAGGATTGTCCTGCCTTCAACAAACTTAAGACAGGTGATAAGAAAGATAGAAGAATCTTCAAAAGAAGTCAAAGAGCTATGCTCACTGAAGAAAGGAAAAGATCGACTCATTGGATGCTCTAGACATTGAGTCTGATTCTAAGGATGAAGACTCAGATGATTTCACAATGCCTTCTCCAGAAATATGCAGTGTTTCTCATGAAATAATTGACTTTGGACAAAAGAAGAAAGAAGTGTGTGGAATGGCTGAAGAGATCTTTCCAGATATCTCCAACATTGAACCCTGTCTAATGGCTAATGAGGTAACACATACGTGTTGTTATACATATGAAAGTGATGAGGAAGGAATCAAGGATCTGGAAAATCTTAGAAGAGAACTTGATCTCTCTGAAGAATTTCTAATGGTTCGAGCTAGGCGAAATCTTTGAAGAAGAAAAGAATTCTATTGAAAAGGAAAATTCAAAATTACTCAAGATATCTGAGAAAAAGGATGCTGAAATTGCATTTCTCAAAGCTCAGATATCTGAGACTGAAAAGTTACATAAAGAAGCAATGGCTGAACTGCTAAAGAAAGTGAAGATCTTCTTTATGAGAATAAAGAACTCAAAAAGAAAGAACTATCTTTTCAATCTTATGCCAAAGCTAGTGACACTCTTACTGAAGTACAATCTTATTTAAGAGATCCTTCAGAAAAGAGAGGACTTGGGCTGGACACACACACAGATAGTTCTACCACTCTGAATAAGAGTGATAAAGGATGAATATTTGTTAGTGCTCAACAAGGTGATTCCCCAACAATCTACAGTATCGGTCAGAAAGCTAAGGTTGTTGACAAAGGAAAGGCAGTTGCTACTAAGCATTTGTGGGAAAAACAAGTCCCATGGAAAACTGCTGGGAATATTTCTGAAAAGAAACATAACACTGAAAAGTGTAATCACCCACAGTGCTATGTCTCTCAGAAAGAAAAAATTGCAGGAGCTGACAAATTCTCCTATGTCACGTTTTCTGGAAAGAAAATAGATTACCCCGAGACTAGCAAAGCTGCTGAGAAAAGATCTCAGATAGCACCAGGCGCTCGAAATGGCATTGGCTATAAAGCCATCGGGAAACAACTTGCTTGTGAGTATAAACAAGAGCAAGAACGATGGTTAAAGGCTAGAATTGCTCACGACAATTATCAGAAGTGGAAGATTAGTCAAACCACTGAAAATCTGAATGCCAGGGCTAGAAGAAATCTGGCAAGGAAAGCTAAGTTTGCTGAGAAGCAGACTCAGAAACCTGACAAGTATCTGAAAGCACCAAATGGAGCACCAAGGAACACACCAAGGAAGAAAATAGTTCTAAATGACAATAATACTAATCATTTAACTAGAATTCCTCCTTATGTTCCTGTTAGACAAAAGAATGTTCCTAAGAAATTCATTCAAAAATGGATTCCTACTGGAAGATTCTTTAGTCCAGATGGTTCCATTGTTGGTATGAGAACTAATCTCACCTTCCAGTTTTGTGCAGAACACTCTAAAGAATAATTCAAAGTGGCATTTTGATAGTAGATGTGGGAAGCACATGACAGGAGACAAAGCAAATCTGATTGACTACAGAAAGTGCAATGATGGACCAATTATTAGGTTTGCTGGAGGAGATGAAAATCCAACCATAGGTTTTGGCAATTTAAAGTTTGGAGCTCTTACAATCTCTGAAGTATTTCATGTAAAGGGATTGAAATATAATCTCCTAAGCATGAGTCAACTAGTAGACAAAGGGTACACTGTCAAGATCAAGTCAAAACTATGTAAAGTGATTGACAATGAGTCAAAGCAGACAGTCTTGGTTGCAAGGCGTAAAGGAAATCTTTATGTTCTTGATTGATTGGGCATCATACAATGAAGAATGTCTCATGGTGAGTCAATCACACCTTGATGAAAATTGGCTATGGCATAAAAGAATGAGTCACTTGAATTTTAAAACTCTGAATAAGTTAGCCAAGAAAGAGATGGTGGTTGGTTTACCCAAAATGGCATATAGAAAAGAAGATGTATGCTCAGCTTGCCAAATGGGAAAACAATCCAAAACATCTTTCAAGTCTAAAACTAGACATTCCAGTGAAAGGCCACTGCAAACGTTGCATATGGATCTTTTTGAATCCTCTGTAACTAGTTATGCAGGAAAGAAGTATGGTCTGGTTGTTGTTGATGATTACTCAAGATTCACTTTGGTTGTCTTTCTCAAACACAAATCTGATGCAAGGGTTGAGATACCCAACTTGCTGAATAAGCTCGAAGCCATGAAAAATTCCAAGGTATTTGTAATCAGAACAGACCATGGTACTGAGTTTGTGAACCAGTACATAAAAGAGTTTTGTATCTGCAAAGGTATACAGCATCAACTATCTTCTGTAAGGACACCACAACAAAATGGTGTTGCTGGAAGAAAGAATAGGACCCTGAAAGAAACAGCAAGAACAATGCTTGCTGACACTGAAATAAGTGAAATCTATTGGGTTGAAGCTGTAAACACAACATGCTACACTCAAAACAGATGTCTGATTGACAAACACCATGACAAAACTCCTTACGAGCTTTTCATTGGTAGACCCCCTAGTATCAAACATCTAAGGGTGTTTGGTTGCAGGTTTTTCGTTCTTAACAATGGAAAAGAATACTTGAGAACATTTCAACCAAAGGCAGATGAAGGAGTATTTCTTGGTTATTCTCTAAATAGCAAATCCTATAGAATCTACAACAAAAGAACGCAAAAGATTGAGGAATCTGTTCATGTAGTATTCTATGAAGGAAACAAGAAAGTACTCTTGAATGATGATCTCTCAGATAAGTTCAAAGAACTAATGATTAAAGATTCTGAAAAAGGATCCTCAAAAGGAAACAATTCTATCATTCAAATAGAGGATGAGTCGGCGATGAAAGCGACCTATGCTTAGTAACAACGGATGACTCTAAGACATGATGAAGAATTTCCTATGAGAATTCGAAATGGAGCAGATTCTTGAGAACCTTCATCATGAAAAGGTATAAAAATGAGATTCTTTGAAATGCAAGATTCAGATATCTCTAACACTGAAAGAGTGTCAGATATCCATGGCATTTCCCATGTGTCAGATATCTCAGATATATACTGCACAAGTATCTCATCAAGATCATATTAATTCACATTCAAATCAAAATGATATTGATCCTACTAGTTCAAAACCCATTATGAAATGGATAAGAAATCATCCTGCAAAGGATGTGATTGGTCCCATAGACCAAGGAGTTAGAACTAGAAGAGCAATCGCTGAAAATGCAAATTGTCTCTATGGATGTTTCATCTCAAACATTGAACAAAAAACTATTGAAGAAGCATTAAAGGATCAAGATTGGATCTCTGGAATGCAAGAAGAATTGGATCAATTTGAGAGAAACAAAGTCTGGAAACTGGTTCCATTTGTTAATGGAATATCTGTGATCGTAACCAAGTGGGTTTTCAGAAACAAAATGAATGAATCTGGTGAAATAACCAGAAACAAGGCTAGGTTGGTTGCCAAGGGATTCATCCGGACTGAAGGACTAGATGTTGATGAATCTTATGCACTAGTTGCAAGATTGGATGCAATAAGACTCTTTCTAGCCTTTGCAGCTCATAATGACTTTACAGTTTATCAGATGGATGTCAAGAGTGCATTTCTAAATGGTGAACTTGCTGAGGAAGTCTATGTTGAGCAACCACCAGTTTTGAAGTTTCCTCGGAAAGTAGGATGGTCTATAAGCTTCAAAAAGCTCTGTATGGGCTGAAACAAGCTCCAAGAGCATGGTATGATACATTGGCCAGATACCTACTAGACAGTGGTTTCAAGAAAGGAGATGTTGATAAAACACTCTTCACATTGAACCATGATGGAAAACTACTTTTAGTTCAAGTATATGTTGATGACATTATATTTGGATCTAAAGACAAGAAACTTTGTGAAGACTTTGCTGAACTCATGAAATGTAAATTTGAGATGAGCATGATGGGAGAATTGAATTACTTCCTAGGCGTGGTCAAGCAACTCAACGATGGAATATTCATTAGTCAAACAAAGTATGCAAAGGACATGCTCAATAAGTTTAATCTAAAGCCTTCTGAAAAGAATGCTAAGATACCACTGAGCATTGGAACCAAAATGACCTATACTGAATCTGACAAGAGTGTTGAAGAACACAAGTATAGGAAATTGATTGGATCTCCACTGTACCTCACTGCAAGTAGACCTGATATTCAATATGCAGTTGGAGTGTGTGCTAGATTTCAGACAAATTCAATGCAATCACACTACAACATTGCTATGAAAATATTGAGGTATGTAAAAGGTACTGTAGAAGTTGGATTGTGGTATCCAAAAGATAGTGGATTGAGTTTGGTTGGCTATTCAGATGTCGACTATGCTGGATCATTGCTTGATAGAAAAAGCACCTCAGGAACTTGTCAATTTCTTGGTTCTAGATTGATATCTTGGTTCAGCAAGAAACAAAATTCAATTGCCACAGCTACCACAGAGGCTGAATATATTGCTGCTGGGTGTTTTGCTTCACAGATACTATGGATACAACAAATCAGAGACTATGGACTTAATGAAGAGAAAACTTCCATTTTCAGTGACAACACAAGTGCCATTGCCATAACTCAGAATCCTAAGTTTCATGCAAGAACAAAGCACATTGATGTTAGACACCACTTCATCAGAGACCATGTTGAAAAAGGCAATATAGAGATACTCAAGATTGGTACTGAAGACCAACTTGCAGATATCTTCACTAAACCACTACAAGAAAGTAGATTCTTAGCCTTAAGACACAATCTTGGACTAATGGAGCTACCAAAGAACTGAAAAAGTCCAGATATCTGAAGAAGATATCAAAGGAGAGAGAAAAGCAATCTGGAACGGGTATCCAGAGAAGAGGTATCTGGAACGGGTATCCAGAAAAGAGGAATTTGGAACGGGTATCCAGAAACCAAAGGCAAAAGGGTAAAATGGCTATTTGAAGACTTCTGAGACAGGTACTCATATATCTAGATCACTCTGTGAGGGGGAACACAAAAGAGAATAGTACAACTGTCTACAGTTAACTACTATCTTGAAATTTGTATTATTCCTATCTTTGTGAAAAACTTTGAAAAGACAACAAGTATAAGATAGAATCAGATACAAACAGTGTTCTCATTCACACAGAAACGTGATTCAGATAGCTAATAGACAACATTCATTAAATGGGCACAATTACAATTGTTGATTGTGATCATTGCTGAAGAAGCAATGGTGACCCTTGATGAAATGGGCGATTAATCTTTACGGCAGAGATTAATTCTCTGTAAATAGTGGACTGTTGAAATTCCGACATGGCCCACTATGCATTTAATGTCGAACAAACTTTTACCCACGCCTGTCTGCAATTCACATATACGTATATACAAAACCAATTTGTATGTATATGTTTGTCTGATTTACGTTGCTATATTTATAGGATTTTGGCAAAAGAAATTACTTACGCCTAATCCAACATTCAGACTTGCACAACAATAGCAAAAACCATTCTTCAACCTCTGTAAATTTCTGTTAGTTTTTCTGAAAAGAATCACTAATCTCTCACCCAAATCTCTTTCAATCTTTCAAAACACTTGTAATATTTAAAGAGATGGCTCCTAAGCGTTCGTCTACCCAGAAACCCCAATCTTCTACCACTGGTACTGCTGAAAAGCAAGCAGCGGAGTTGGTTATAGTAAACAATCGATTGGTAGGAGACTTTAATCCCGATCATTGTACTTCAAATCACAGAATGATTTGGGGTGGTGCCATGATTTAGGAATACCTCATCGCTGCTGTTGAAAATCAAGCCGATAGTAAACTAATTCTGGACATGCTTGAAAAGGCACAAATCAAGAGTTTTCTATCTGCTCTTCCCAATGGAATTTCTTCACTGAATGTGTTAGAATTCTACAATAACTCCAGGATTGTAAAACCACGATTTTTCGTCCAATCTTTATTTTAATTTTATTTTATTCCTTTCGTTCTATTTTTTTTCCTGCAAATGAAAGGTAATTAATTAATTACATTTATTATTAAGTAATTAATTAGTTAATTACATGTTGTTTAGAGTCCAAGTCGGCTGGATTCAGTACTTTCTTCTTATCAAATTCTACCCGTTTTCGGTTTTCCGTTCCATCTTCTTCGCCTTTATTTATACAAAATCAATCTCCAGAACTCTCAAGCATCCTTCTAGCTAAACCTAGCGGTCAGAAAATCCGGAGTCATTCATCATCTTCGCCTCTTTCTCTTCGTTCTCCTTCAAACTCTCCGTTCTTCACCAAATCGATTCCGTTCGGTAGGTTTTCATCCTTAGATTCTGTTTTCTTCATCCGTAACTCTCTTTCTGACTCAAGAACGTTGTTCTTGGCTTCTACGTAGAATCAGTTGCAAAGGCTAGGGAGCTTCGGTTCGTTTCGACCGCGTTCTAGTTTGCTTTCGGTAAGCACGGATTCCTTGTTTTCTTTCTCGTAACTTAGTTTTGGGGGGTTTCGTTTGCGTGTTCGTGTTGTTTCTTACTAAGGCTCTGTTCTTTTCAACTGAAAACTCATTGATTCGATTCGATTCGATTGATTCCATTCGATTCGATTCGATTCGATTTCGTCTTGATTCGATTCGATTCATTAAATTCATATTATTATTATTATTATTGTTGTTGTTGTTGTTGTTGTTGTTGTTGTTGTTAATAATAATAATAATAATAATAATAATAATAATAATATTATTATTATTATTATTATTATTATTAATATTATTTTATCATTTATTTACACACCCGATCTTTTGTACGAGGAAAATAAGAAAATTTATCAATTGAGTTATTTTCAACTTTTTTCTTTCTTTCTTTTAATCGACTTTTAGTAGATCAATGAAATAAAGAGTATAGTTACAATTTGAACTAACAAAAAATCTATATGTTCAAAAACTCCAAAACAAGTTAAACCAAACCAAAAATCGGACCAAACTTTATAAAAATAATATTATATATCACAAATATTGTAAAATGGCATTTATTCCTCTATATTATCTTCCTCGGGCTCTATATTGCCTGGAATAGAGCGCCAAATTCTCAATGTCATCTCCTTGCACCACATTCATCGTTTCTTTCCTTGTCGTTCGATAAATCATTATCCACTCCACCTTGGACATTGATATCATGTTGCAAAACTGGTATTTCAAGTTTACACATGCGCATAAAATTATGCAGAGTGAAGGTAGCAACAATCACGTATATTTGATATGTGTCTTCCATTTGAGGCATCGTATAAAGTACCTTCCACGCGGTTGGTTTTAAAGTTTGTTATACAATAATAAATAAAAATGTAAAATGACAGAAAAAAGTGTAGGAAGAATGTGAGAAAGATGACAAAAATAATATATTTTTTTAATATTGTGATTATATATATCATCATATAATTGTTATTATTATTACACAATAATTTCTTGATTCGATTCGATTCGATTAGTTTGATTTGATTCGATTCAATTGAGTTCCATTGATTCGATTCGGTTGAAAAACGAGCTTAATTGAGTCTTGAAGGTTCTTTGGTTTTCTACTTGTTTAGCATACCTGTTTTACGTATTTTTGTGCTGTTTTGTTCCTTCTTTCTTGCTTTCTTTTTCATCTACGTGTGCGTAATCCATGCTAACAATCGGTACTTGTCTCCGATTAGTGCCTTATTGTTATTCTTGTTTATAAGAGGTCTAGGTTTCGACTCCATCTTATGCATGTTTATTTGCTATTTTTTGGTTTACGTATATGTCGATTTGTCGATTAAAAGTTTCATGTCATGTTAACATTGTTAACAAAACACCTCCTCGTAGTGGTGGCGGAGATTTAGGCACTGTTTCTTAGAGGTTAAGGTTTCCGCCACAACTTGTCCTATTTATTTTGGATAATCTTTTACGTGTTATTACAATTTTAGCGTGTTCTTGTTTCTTGTAATTTTAGCCTATTTCCGCATGTTATAGGTCGAAAATCTTTTCATTTTTACATTTGCAACAATTTGTGGCATTATTATGACAAACACGTTCCTTAGCTAACATGAGTTACCTGTCTCTGAGTGGTCTGGGTGTGTTTGTTGTGTGTACCAAAGGTCTTGTTTTCGAATCCTGGCATGCTCTTATATATATTGCTTTTTCTGGTTCTGCTTGTTACGATCACTAATATGGATTAAATGATTTCTTGTGCAAGATTTGTTAACACAATTTGTTGTAGCCCAGTGGTTTATTGGTAGTGTTTAGTTACTGTTTGTTGCAGGTCGAGTGTTTGATCTCTATCATTATCCATTTATTTTGCTGCAGTCTGTTATCCGTTCCTTCCCCTTTGCCGCTGTATGTTGTTGGTCTGTGAAAGTGTAGTTAATTAACATAATTCTCTGTAGCTGAGTGCCCCAAAAGTTACGTTTAAGTTCTTTGTATTTTAGGAGGTCACTTGTTCTATTCCCAGAAAGTGCTTGTTTGTTTTGTTTGAGTTTTATTATACTTTTTACCAACTTTTTTGCAAAATTTGAATCTTGATGCTTATGTTTTAGCCATGTATTTATGTGCTTCATTGTTCTTTTGTGTTCTCGACTTGTTTGGCCTAGAGTTTTGTGGGGTTAAAGGGTAGCAATAATTTATCTTTGAGTAATTGTTAACTAGTGTGATATTTTATCAGGATTTGCGGGTTTTGAGTTTTTCGAGGCTATCTAAGGTGAGTGTTCTTAAACCGTTTGCGAAAACCAAGGAAGTACTTGCTTGTATATATATATATATATGTATTGCATCAAAGTTCCGACTCATTCTTTTCAAACATTGCATCAAAATTGATTTGGCATCGCTTCCGCTCAAATAAAAATATGTATATATTGTATGTAATCTTGCTTGATTGATTGATTGTTTTGGCCAAGTTTTCGGTAAGGGTATACTCATTGCATTTTTAAGGCGGTATTTGTCGATATGTGTGGGTTGCTCGGCTTACTTCTCTTTGTGTGAAGCGAGGAGGCCGAGGTCTTAGAGTAGTAGTGTACCACCCGTACCATGGGGGTATTGATTGATTAGTGGAGAGATAAGGGCTCGGATTGGGGTTATAAGGGCGGCACCGAGCGATTGATTGCATTATTATTGCTTCGTTATATGATATGTTTATTATTTTTTGGATGCTGTTATGTTTTTCTTATTGATATTTTAATTGTCACTGTCACACACGAACACCACTGAGATTTTCGTCTCACACTCTTTTATTTTCCTTCGTTCTAGATTCCGAAGTTTAGTGGAGGACCGAGTCAGGTAGACGTTCAACAACTAGAGTGAGAGTTGGGATTTAAACTGGGATTTTGTACCTTTTAGCTTGTGAAAAACTTGTCTTTTTACCGCTGCTTTTGAAGATAGTGTCTTTCGCAAGTCAACTGTTAGAATTTTAGCTTCTCAAATTTTTTAGATTGTCTTTTTGTTATTGATTTAATGCGATTGTCGTTTTTAAAAATTAGTGTAATTTTCAGGGCGTTACAAGGATTATATCTTGTGTCTCTAAAGGCACTGCAATAGTGTCTATAAAAACTAAGGTCGAGAAAGGAAATCCTTTTGGACTTAATAACCTTCTTTAAGTTGTTTGATCTTCAAAATTTTGGAAAGGATTTTGAAATAGACACCAAGGATGATGATCTCCTTGAAGGTGTAAAACAGTTGTACAGTGATGTGTGTGATCTTGAAAAACCAGATACACCCATTGATTTCAAGCTTGCTGACATCAGAACCAGACATTTGCTGATTCACTGAGATGTGTTGGCATGCGTTCTTCACGATGCTTTGATGGTCTACAAGGAGGTCTTGACGGATAAGCGAAGCATTGGATGATGATGTTATTGTTGCAACAACAAGATAAAAGTGGAAAACCCTTTCAATTGGGAAATGCGCCTTTATGAAGTTTGTGAAGAAGATTGAGGCTTTGAGCCTAAAATCTCTAAGGGACTTGCTGAGCCAAAGGCCACAGTAAGCTATGGTCTAAACATATGCTACTTGCTGGAGAAGCTTGGCATTGAGCTCAGAGAGAAGGCTGATATAGCTAACAGTAACCTACTCTACAAATATGAGTATACGAACTTGATGAAAAAGGTAACTGGATCTCAGAAAGGTTCCAAGAAGAGAAAGAATGAAGAGGTATCGAGGGAAAAGTTGCGACCGAAGCACAGAACTTCACGAAAGAAGTCTGGCAAATCGGAAGGCACACCCGTTGAGGTTGTCGATTCCCAGATACCTGCCGCCATTGTTGATGAACACATAAATGCAGATGAACTCATCAATGCTGCAAAACATGTATCATCTACTGAACAAGTAGACTCAACAAGAGAAAGTGCTTTCAGAAATGTTAAGACTATTGCCGAAAGCCTTGCTGATGAACTCATAAATCTTTGCTAAAGAAAGTAGTGATAGATACCAAGCCCTATCTACATAAACCGCAGGGATTATGGATCAATAAGTTCCTAAAGCTGATGAGAGCTCTGACGATGAAGATGATGTATTAGTCATCTCTCAAGTCCTAGAAAAATCACAAAGGGCTAAGGTTACTAAAAAAAGTAACTGGTGTAGAGGTATCTGAAGAAGAACCTACACCACGGAGTTCTTTGAAAAAGCACTGTTTCAAAGGTTCTTTGAAGAAGCAAGCGTGTCCAAGTCCTTTGGACAAATTACACCATCGAGCAAGAAAAGTGAAAGATATTGAAGATGCTCGATGAGTGATATCTTAGTGTTGGAGGATCTGCCATTGCCTCGGTCAGCGATCATGCATCTCAAGCTCAACCACCACAATAGTCAGATGTGAATACTGCTGAAATGGTACTTGATGTTGGTCCAGATAACGGCAAAGTAAAAGACTAGAGGGGGGGGGGGTGAATAGTCTTTTAAAACTTTTGTCGATAAACACATTTTCTCAGATATCTGTGAAGATATTTGATACTTAAATTCAGAGCGCGGAAGACTTTAAGATAGGTAAGTGCAGAAACAATAAGTATGTGTGTGTGCTTTGTTGAAATGTAAATACAGAAAGGTAAATGACACAGCAAGTATAGTGGTATCTAAAGGTGGCGTAATCCTTCAACTAATCCACTTCGGCCTTTCTCAAACCTAGAATCCACTAAGACAGATAATTGAGGTAACCTTACAAGTATCTTCTCTCAATTCCTAAATACACTAGGTTCCCAACCAAGTGTTCTCCCTGAGTTATTCCCCGGCTTCCACGGCCAAGTACTTCACCTTTCGAAACCCTTTTGAGCTATTCCTTAGCTTCCCAAGCTAAGTACTTCCTATCTTTCGAACCTTGGAGTTATTCCTTAGTTTTCAAACTAAGTACTTCACATACTCCATGATTATGGTGTTGGTTAAGGTAAATTGTCGGTGAGCTTCTTTAATAACTTATTGGTTATTAGGATAGCTCTATGAATCAATATACTTAATACACTTTGCAATGTATGGTATCTTGTTCTTTCTTGACCAATCGATGATAAGTGTTCAAGAGAATGACTCTCGGATAATTGATCTTTTGATTGACTCTTTCACAGATAGCAATGCTTGTTAAGGATCGGGACATTTAGAACTTTTGTGCTACTTAGAATGAAAGAGCTTTTGGTGCATGAAAGCTTGAAGGTAAGTAGTATGCTTGAGAGTATTCAATGTAAGTTCTGTGTGTGTGTTCTAAGGTGTGTTCTGAAGCAGTCTAAGTGTTGATATTTATAGATGAATTTGAGTGCCGTTTGAATAGTATCCGTTAGGCTTAAATCAAATTCAAACTATTGATATCATGTATAATCTTATGTGAGTTTGTCTTCTTCTTGAAGCTACCGTTTTGTTCGACATTTACATCACGCATTTAATGCATTGTACTATACTTTGTCCTGTAGTGCCAACGGAACTATGCATTGTATCAGAGACCTTTATTAACAGATTTCTCTGAGATTTTGCATGTCCTTTTCCAGAGATCATCACAACTCCAGATACCACTTTATTGAAACAACTTTGTTGCAATATATTTCTTTTTCAGAAACATAGTTTAAGTCCAAGGTATCTGAGTGTAGATATCTTTGGGCACTTTCCTTGTTTGAGAAACCTTTTAGTTCTCAGATATCTCTTGTAACAAAGTTTATTAAAAACGCTTGTGTCTTCAAGATATCTGGTCGTAGGTATCTGAAAAATCCTTGTCTTTAGCAATCTTGTGCAGTCTTCAAATCTTCAAATTCGTTGAACTTGTTTTGCTGGATGTCTTCTTCAGAAAATAAAAATTACATTTCGAGACCTAACATCCTATACAAGATTTGCTAGACTATCATACTTAGTGAGTTTCCTCTTTTACAGTGTTCAAGTGAACCAAGAGTACTAATAACTTTTCTGAGTAAAGATAAGTCATAAAGTTGTTGATCAAAATCTTAAACAGATATTCCTAACAAATTTCCCCCATTTTGATCAGTCAACGATGACTATCTGACCTATTACAAATCTGGATGAGAAGACAATCCACCACGTAATCATTTCTTATGAGTTTTTTTAATCCATATAATTTAAGTGTAGAAAGTAAACATCAACCAAATCACAAGGTGTGATCTTTGCTGACAAGTTATATTTTATAGATTGATATCTGAGAGTAGGTTATCAGATATGTTACAATGAAAGTTCAGATAACTTTTACAAGATAAAACACCAATAAGGTTCAGTCAGCAAGATACAAAATACATAGTAAATTAGGACAACGGGGTAACCAAGCTCAGTAAACATCCTAATAGATTAGTCTTCAAATCTTCAAGTCTTGAGCGATTCTATGGATCAATCTGCAAATTTCCTATCACCAAACCTTTTGATGTCATCAGAGTAGTCATAGAGAAGTGTCCTGACAATCATCTCTGTGTCTCTGGCAAAACCACAGACTTCCTTGTAGGTTTTGGTAGGATTTTTCTTGACAAAGTGCTTGACCCACATATACTTTCCCCATTTCCAGGCATGCTCGATTCTGATATATGATAGCTTGAAGTATTCATAGATGATCTTCAGATATCTGATGTCACCCTTGTATTGACCTTTAGTTAAGTAGAAAGACTCATAGGGTTCCACAACAAGTCTTGCTCTTGTGCCTGTTCCTGTGATGTTGAGAATTCTGTGCACATCATCTGGCTTTCCATAGTGCACATCATCTGGCTTTCCATAAGGACATTCATTAGAGAGCTCCTTCTTCATGGCTTCTATTCTCTTGATAACTTCAAAATCGAACCAGGCTTTGATGTGATTGGTGTTGATCAAGATTAGCTTGTCTTTTCTCCATGCCATGAGCTGTTTATGGATTGGTTCTGGAAATCTTGAGTTTACCTGTAGATGCTTAAGTTCCAGAATCCAGTAGCTATTCTTCTGATTAATGCACCTGTAGACAGAGGAGTCACTATTGGTCTTCACATACTCAATCTTGGCTTCTTCAGGCCTGAGTGGTAGTTGAAGTTGTCTTTGTTCAGCTCTCAGTCTATTCCTCCTTTGTCTTGAATTCTCCTTTAGGGTATTGCTTGAAGAACCACCCTGGATAGACTTGGTATTTCCTGAGGGTATTTTAGCTGCTAAAGGCTTTGTAGCTATGGGTTCAGTTAGGCTTTCAATTTTCCTTTTTCTGCGAAGAGGGGCTTCATCTTCGTCAGTCTCTTCATCATCATCAATTCTTGTGAGAATTTTGCAGCCTTCTTCATTGCCCAGGGATTTGATTTGACCTTCTTCTTCTTCTTCTTCTTCAGAAGATTCATCAATCGCTCTTACTTGTCTTCTCCTTGGAGCCTTGGTACTCCTTGGAGGTTTCTGTGCCATGGCACTTGTTACCATTGAATTTCCTTCAGTTGGTTTCTGGGAAGTAGCTACGATTTGCAAAGCAGCTTGACTTGAGGAGGGCTCATTGATTCTGAGTGGTGGCTGGGAAGTTTTCTTGTTTCTTCTTCCTTTACGGCGACCGACTCATTTCTTCTTATCTCCTTCTCCTTCTTCCCATTCCCACGACTTTGAGGTCCAGATTTGTCTGATCCTTCCCCTTAGTCATTGTTGGTTGACTAAGTCTCATAAAGGATTCTTAGAGACTCAAAATGTCCTTGTAAGTAGTTATAAGCGGTGACCAACCGAAGTTGACTTTGAGCTCCTGATTTTGTGTGATTAGTCCGTTTTCCTTACCAGTGAGCTCTGCCAATGGGCCGAGTATGGCATCTGCTTTTCCAGCAGTGTAACTTGCCTCTTGAAAAGCTTTTTCTACTAATGACATATCATCGTCCCTTATCATTCCCAGATCCTTCTGAGCAATGACCATGATGGTTGTTCTCTGAGTGATGAGCTCAGTGAATTTCTTCATATTTGAAGGGACGGAGGCAATTACTTCTTTGTTTTGTGAAGACAACTCTTTTATAAGACGTGCCAAAACTTGGTATCTATTCATGTATTCATGGGAGTGGACATTTGGCAGTTTGAAAACATCAGGAGCAATTAGCTTCCTTTTCAGATGAGAAACCGCTAAGTGTTCATTGCGGTGTTCTGCCAAAGTCTTGTCTTCTTCATCATCTGAGTCATCAGCCCAGTGATCTTCATCCTCTTGGACATTTTCATGATTTTCTAGTCCAGCAACCATCTCAGAGATGGGCTTCTTTCCTTTCTGTGAGGAGGATGGTACATCTTTTGATGGTGATGCAGCCTTAGCATCATGCTTTGCTTCAAATACTTCTTCAGTATCGAGTTCGTTAGTGATAGAATTTACAGCAACCTGAAGCTCTTTTACCTCAGAGTAAACTACCATTTCTTGTAAATATTGATCTTGTATTTGATTAAGCTTATCTCTGGATATAACGAGCTCTTCTTCTAGTTGAAGATGGAGCTGTTGTTCTTCTTCCAACAGTTGTTTGAGTTGAGCAACTTTGGTATGTGTATTCAATATCTTCTGAGTTGTTTCCTCAGAGTGCTCAGCTACTTGTTCAGTAGTGTCCTTTTGTTGTTGGGTAGATTTTTGAGGAGATGGAGGCGGAGATTTCTGTAATGTCCTCTCAGTGTGCTTTTCAGCAGCTGAGGCATTATTTCCTTGTAGAATTCCTCATGTCCCTGGTGCAGGGGCATCATCATCATCCTTCTTATCATTATCATCCTTTTTGTGATGGTCAGAGGGAGGTTCATCAAAGTTATTCTCGTTTATTTCTTCCTCCTCATCGTCTTCTGATACAAGATTAATCACTTCAGGAATAGTGATCTTCTGCCCATTAACCTCTTCTTGTTCAGAAGGAATAAATTGTAGAGTCTGGGGCAGGACTGGCTTGAGTGCCATTTGCAATCTTGTATGACCATCAGCCTGATTGAAGGCTTGAATCAACTTGTGTGCCACTTCTTTGGAGAAATCCTCATGCAATAAAGTAGCAATTGGATATTGTTCCGTGGGAAACATTGCATGGATGTAGTTCTCCAAATCAAGAGCTCGTGCTCGTCTCGTAGGTTAATCTGTGATTCTCAATATTTCAGAGAGATCAGAACACCGTAACCTTTGCCATTTCTTGAAGCATTGAATGTGCTTTGGCAGGGTATGAGCCTTGAAGAAGGGAAGTAGGTCATTTTTCTCATCATTGGGAACCTGCGTGGCACTTGTTTGAGCCTGAAAGAAAGAGTTTTGAGTTAGATTCAAAACTTGTGTAGATATCTGAGTACAAGTGTAGTTTGGTTTCTGAGTTACCTGAATGAGTAAATCAGGCTCAGAATCTTGTACTACTGAGACAAGGGATGCCTCAGATATCTTGTTGTGAGGTGGAGACTTGGATGTCTGGTCCTCATCAACCTTTCTTTCTGCTTGAACCTGAGAGTTAAAAGTGTAACACTTAGGAAATTTTGTCAAGAAAATTTTTGTTGACAAATCAGATATCTGAGATGTCAATTACCTCCGTTGGAGGCTCAGACACTTGTCTCTCAGAGACTTGTGCAGTCTCTGGAATTTTCTCGGGTGATGAAGGTTTGGTGGCCTCATCAATTTCCATTGGTTGAGGGGATTGAGTGGGCAATTCCCCAGCAACTTCTACGTTTGTTTGAGCCTATGAGTAGAAAGTGTTAAGTATTTAGAAAAATGATCAGAGTAATATTGTAGAAGTTAGTTTAGTTAATTTGATCAATTATATGTAATTTGATATGTAATTTGTTCAATTTGATATATATATATATATATATGTAATTTGATAGTTAGTTTAGTTAATGATATGTATATATGTTAGGTATGTAGTATGATATGAATGTATGTAGTATGTTAAGTTTGGTATGTATGAATGTATGTAGTTAGTTTGATTTTTGTGTTAAGTATATATAGTTAGTTTAGTTAATTTGATATGTTTGTTAAGTATAGAAGTATGTAGTTTTGATTTGATAAATTTGTATGTTAAGTATGTAATTTGATATGAATATATGTAGTAATTCGATATGTATAGAGTAATTAGTTAATTTGATATGTATGTTAAGTATATAATATATGTACTAAGAGGTTGAAATGGTTAAAATATATGCCCAATTTTGTAACATGTCGAACACTTAATTAATAATTAATTTATAAGGAACATATAATAATTAACAATTAACCTTTACAATCTTCTTATCCGAATTGGAATCGATCTAATAAATTAAATACAATCTAATCAATTGGAACGTCTCAGGTTAAAAATAAAGTATACAATGAATTCCGACCGTTCATGGATGTACGATCGTACGGCGGTAAATGGCAGAGTTTCTAGGAGTTTTGTAGAAGTGGTTAAAGGTTTCATCTCGTTTGCCATGGGACGTCCGGTTTGTGCAATTGGGGGGTTGATAAAGTGTCCTTGCACATTGGAAACCTGGAGAAACAAGCAATTTATGACGCCTACAGCAGTATTCGAGCACTTGCGACGTTATGGATTCATGCCAGAGTATCATGTATGGATTCATCACGGTGAGGAAGCACCGTCCATGGCATACCTCCAATGGAGGGAGAGGTGGGGTTTGGGGCCGCCTATCGAGTGCCTTTCTACTTGTCGGAACATGTGCATGGTGTATTGGGAGGAGGATGTAGATCTGTTGGAATGCAAGTTCTGTGGTAGGGAGCGTCACAAGTGATGAGGAGGGGGGTGCATGAGAATGAGGAGTTTCATCCGTTTTGTCTCTAGGCTTGTATAACTAGTAATCATTAGTTGATATATATATGAAACCAAACATTATGGTAAAATTGAAGCTGATGTAACTTATATTATGTAATGCCGTCACAATTGACTGAAGCTAATATAACTTATATTACGTAGCAATTGATTGAATTATTGTGAAATTGATTTATTACCGTAAATGAAAGACCTCGATCTAATGAATTCAAACGTGTCGGGTTATTATCTAATTATTCAATGAATACCGATCGTTCATGGATGTATTATCATTACTCTCAATGGCGAGTTCAATGGAGTTTTACGAAGGGTTGAAGGTTTCATTGCATTTGCAATCTCAAATCGACTTGTGTAAAGGATGGGTTGATAAAGTGCCCTTGTGCAATGAAACGGTCTGAAACAAGCAATCGTGACTCCTAAAGTGGTAGTCCGACTTGAGGAAAAATGGATTCTGCACTGTATCGGTATGGAATCATCATGGTGAGGAAGCGACCGTCAATACATATGACCAATCTGAGGGCGTGGAAGAGAAAAAATGAACAAGTCGGGGAACAAAGTACATCTGAAGGCGATGCTATTCGAGCTCGAGTCGAACAAATGGTGTAGGGGCAGAGTTCAGGGACACAACCAACACTGAAACCGAGGTGGAGGTGGAGGAACCACCGAGTCCCGAGGATCAGTTGTTCTTTGACTTGTTAGAATCATCAAGGAAGCCGGTTTAATTATCCGGGGTGTAAGCTCACTGAGTTGTCTTTGTTGGCTCGGCTAATGAGTTGTAAGGCTAATGGCCAGCAATCTGAAACGAGCTTCAATGAATGGGTTGACGTAATGTCAGACCTTTGTCCTGAAGAAAACCTAGTTCCCACCAACTTTTACCAAGCGAAGAAAAAGATGCGGGGTTTAGAAATTTTGTGGTAACCATGGTATTGTCCGAAAATGTGCATGATATATTGGGAGGAGGATGCAGATCTAATAGAATGCAAGTTCTGTGGTAAGGAACGGTACAAGCGTTACAAGGAGGGGGCTGCAAAGAAACGACAGAAGAAAAATCTCCCACATAGGAAAATGTGGTACTTCCCTCTAGCACCTTGTTTGAAAATATTGTATGCTTCAAGTGCTTCTGCGGATAAAATGCGGTGGCACAAGGAGTGAGTATTCTCGGATAATGCAGAAGGTGGTAGAATGGACCATCCAGCAGACTCACCCGCATGGAAATCGTTTGACAAGACATATCCAGAGTTTGCAGCCGAATCTAGAAATGTACAATTAGGACTTTGTACGGATGGTTTTAACTTTCGGAGTGAGCGTAAATACTATTGTTGGCGATTATGATCACACCGTACAATCGCCTTTGGTGAGTGCATGAAGGAGCCATTCATGTTTACATTGCGTTGGTGCACGGGCGAAAGATCTGAGCGGCGTTGGATGTTTTCTTGCAACCCCTAATCAAGGAGCTGATCGAGTTGTGGACGGATGGTATCCCTGCATATGATGTGTCGACAAAAAAGAACTTCACCTTGAGAACAGCTCTTCTTTGGACCGTTAGTGACTTCCCTGCGTACTCCATGCTATCTGGAAGGAAAACCGCTCGGTTACAGGCTATTGTCGCGGGAAATATCCACTACGCGATAGCTGTGCAATGTACGCAGGGAAATATGCATGTCCACATTGCTTGGAGGATACAGATGCATTTAGACTGAAGGGTAGTGGAAAATTTTGTTGGTTTGATTGTCATCGTAGGTTGCTAGAAAGTGACCATCCGTTCAGGAAGAACAAGGATCAATTCTTGAAAAATAAAGTCGTCAACAAAAAATCCCCGACAAGTCTTACTGGTGCACAAATTCTTGCGGAGATTGATAGGTACTTGGGGAAATTGAAGAAGTATGATTCGAGAGGTACTTGGGGAAATTGAAGAAGTATGTTAACAACAAAGGTAAACCTGAAGGTTCGATTGCCAATGCCTACATTCGAGAGGAAACTGCAACCTTCTGCTCTTATTAGTTTGACGAACACGTCCCTACGAAGACATCAAGGCCGGCTCGAAATGCAGACACATTCGTAGTTCAAGAGGATGATGAGTTTTCCCTATCTGTCTTCAGGGTATCAGGGAGACCTCTTGGTGCAGCTAAGAAAGAATATCTTACGGATAAAGAGTTAAAAGCAGCTCAATATTATGTCCTCACGAATTGTGCTGAGGTTGACCAGTATATGGTACTATTTGCGAGGTGAGCAACCATTTATTTAAATTTTAATATAGCTACGCAAGTCTCTACTTCAATTATAGACTTATCATCGAATCAATGTTTGCAGTTTTTTCAGATGACAGAGGATACAATAGAGGAACTACTTGACTCTAAAATTCCTGAATTTCAGTTAGTTCAGAGTATGTCGAATCAATTCACAATGTCACATGCATATACTTAAAGGCTCTCATGAGCCATTCAAAAGGTCTACACATTCCGTTATATAGTCAATGGCCTTATATTCCACATTTGAATGTAACACGGCCATGGCGACAAAGCAACTCAGGGGTGTGTTAAGGTCTGAAGATTATGGAGCGCTACTTTGTTTGATTTCCACGGCAAGCTAAAGCGAATTGTGAGGATTGAATATTACGGCTTGCCATTTAAATGAACCTTCTTGTTTGATGTTGAGTGGTATGATCCTAATCCGAGAATGCGAGGAGCGAAGCGGTATGAAATGGTTGATGTGAACCAAAAGAAGAGGTACCGAACCAAGTATGAACCATTTATTACGGCTCAAGCACGACAAGTGGTGTTTCTTGAATATCAGGGAAAGCAATAAGGGGAATGGTTAGGCTGCGATGCGTATTCGTGCTTTCGAAAGTGGAGTACATTGAGAAAGCGACTCGATTACCAACTCGTACCAACAAGAGGATGTCGATAAACAAGAATATCCCATAGAAGCGGATGATGAGTTGTTTGATGCACGAGGACCAATATGTAGCCTTAGAGAATGCGATAGCGGTATATTATGTGTATTATAAATAGTTAGTAGTTGATAACATTTGAGTAATTATATGTGTTATTATAATGCATTACGTATTATAACTTCGTACTAACACATTTTATTGTATTTATTACATGTTTTTGCAGATGCATGACGAGGCCGTCCACTATTGTCCCCCACGGCCCGCATGATAGTGGTGGGTCGGCAGTCGAGACAACAGGGAGGGCTCGATGATCGAGACGGCAGGTCTCGGATTCTGAGACCCCAGGCGGAGAAGGAAGCCCGTGGCTCTACCGGTCAGCCAGACACATCTTTGGAGGGCGACCACGACGATTGCCCTACCGTGTTGATCGAAACCATCCCAGCGTCACATGGGATGGCTTGCCTGTGATTTTCCCTATTGGTCCTGCCAAGTAAGTATTATACATTCTTCTTAAATATGTAAAACATAACTTATAATGATAGTTGACAAGTATAAATTGTTGTACTAAAGTAATATATATTCGTTTCTTGTATCTTATACATTGACAATGACTTATGGCCTCGGGAGGTGCACAACAAACTAGGTGACATCTTAGGAGGGGAGAGAACCACGAGGCGGTGGTGAGTGTTGGAGCCACATCTCGGGCGCATGAGGTCCGAGTACTTGATGGTGAGGTAAGTTAAAATATGACATTCCTTTGTTTGTAATTATAATCGTTTTAATATGGTGGTATGTTAGCCTTTGTATGTGAGTGGTATGTTAGCCACTTTATTTGGGTGATATGTTAGTCACCATTGTGTTAGTAAAATTTAGGACAATGTGGTGGTATGTTAGCCACTATATGTGAGTGGTATGTTAGCCACTTTGTTTGGGTGATATGTTAGTCACCATATACATTATGTTGTTGTATCTTGTTAAATTGATGTAACATGGTGATGTTATACATGTATTGACTTTGGATGTTGTATGAAATTGGGAGTAGAAGGGTACATCATTCCCGAGGTTGATCCACAGATCTGGCGTGTTTACGAGGTATGGGATCCAAGCTATCTGAGGATATAATGCATGCGTGGAAGGCCATTCGGGATCGGGTGGCCCAATCCCTCCTGAGTTGATGCAGTGGTGGGCCCTTTGGGATGCCTCTGGTGGTGCCGCGATGTCCGGGCGTTGCTTGGACCAGCAGTGAGCCGGGCATCCCGATCGTCTGGCGGAAGGGTCGTTCACCACCTTGGGGATCTCATCATGATTTTTATCAATCGGTGCGTATATGTGTTTTTGCAATCTAGCATTACGTGTATTTATTGTGTCTGCTGCTCTAATACTTGTAGATGATAAATTGTTGACTAGATCTGGTTTGATTCGTGGTACGGGAGGTGACATCCAAGTATGCCATCTTCAAGAAGGCCAAGCGGAAGGCGGGTATGGACCCATTGCCGGGCCTATTCTATATGATATGTTTATGTTGCTTAAAGTTCATATTTGTATACTATTACAAGTTATTTTGAAAAGCGATGGCGATCATGATATCTCATTATTTACGATTTTAAATTTGAGGTTGATGCTCGGTGGCGAGGGGAGGAAGAGGCAGGAGGCATCATTGAACAAGTTGACAACATCTTCTTAGAGGTCAACCAACCGGACAAGAGAATTGGTGCGATCGCGGTCAGGAGCAGGTTGCATCTCTAACTCGAAGATGACGGCGCCATGAGAACAAAGGGAGGAGATGGAAGCGTGACAGAGAATGAAGGGAGGAGAAACGGCGCCTTGATTCTGAATGGGCGATTCATGTCCAGTTCGCCATCACCCACCCCCGTCTGATAGCTAGTTATGTATCTGTATGTTCGGATTTTTTTCATATTTATACTTGTTTGGATAATTTCTCGAGCTCCGGATATTACTTTTTTTATTCATAATTCATTGAAACATTTTCCGTATTATTGATTTATGATCGAACATTATATTGATTAAATAGGTGAACTACGAAAAACAGGGATTAATATGAAATAAATAGTGACGGAATTAGTGACGGATTAAATAGTGACGGAATTAGTGACGGATTCACACTGACGGAATTCACAGTAACGGAATTAGTGACGGAATTTTAAATTCCGTCACTAATTCCAATAATATATTGGACGACGGATAGATTCTATCTGTCGCTATATTCTTGACGGATTGAATCTATCCGTCGTTATATTTCGATTTAAAAAAAATTAAAAAGTCAAATATATAATCGTATCGTCAATCCATCTCAAATTGGAATGGCGGATTATCTATCCGTCGTCAAAGGCGTGGCGACGGATTTTCTATCAATACGCGATCCGTCGCCCGCCAAGTTTTTTGAAGAAGAAGAAGAAGAAGAAGAAGAAGAAGAAGAAGAAGAAGAAGGCCAAATCAAATCCCTGGGCAATGAAGAAGGCTGCAAAATTCTCACAAGAATTGATCTTGATGATGATGAAGAGACTGATGAAGATGAAGCTCCTCTTCATAGAAAAATAAAAATTGATAGCCTAAGCGAGCCGTGGTTGCAAAGCCTTTGGTAGCTAAAACACCCTCTGGAAATACCAAGTCTATCGGTGGTTCTTCAAGCAATACAAAGGAGGAAAATTCAAGACAAAGAAAACTTCAACTACCACTCAGGCCTGAAGAAGTCAAGATTGAGTTTGTGAAGACCAACAATGAGTCCTCTGTCTACAGGTGCATTAATCAGAAGAATGGCTACTGGATTCTAGAACTCAAGCACTTATTGGTAAATGAAAAATTTCCAGAACTAATCCATAAACAGCTCATGGCATGGAGAAAAGACAAGCCAATCTTGATTAACACCAACCACATCAAAGCCTGGTTGGATTTTGATGTAATCAAGAGAATAGAAGCCATAAAAAAATACCTCTCTGATGAATGTCTTTATGGAAAGCCAGATGATGTGCACATAATTCCCAACATCCTTTGGAGCAGACCTGAGCAAGACTTCTTTGTGGAACCCTATGAGTCCTTCTACTTGACTGAAGATCAATACAAGGGTGACATCAGATATCTGAAGATCATATATGAATACTTCAAGCTATCAGATATCAGAATCGAGCATGCCTGGAAGTGGGGAAAGTATCTGTGGGTCAAGCACTTTGCCAAGAAAAATCCTACCAAAACCCACAAAGAAGTCTGTGGATTTGCCAGAGACACATAAATGATTGTCTGAACACTTCTCTATGACTACTCTAATGATGTCAAAAGGTTTGGTGATAGGAAATTTGCAGATTGATCCATGGAACTGTTTTGAATACTTGAAGATTTTGAAGACTTGAAGACTAATTTGTTAGGATGTTCACTTGGAGCTTGGTTACTCCTGTTGTCCTAATTTACTATGTAATCTTTTGTATCTTGCTGACTGTACCTTATTGTTGTTTTATCTTGTAAAAGTTATCTGAACTTTCTTTGTAACATATCTGATGAACCTACTCTCAGATATCATTTTATAAAAAGATAACTTGTCAGCAAAGATCACACCTTGTGATTTGGTTAATGTTTACTTTCTGCACTTAATTATATGAATTAAAAGATCATAAGATATGACTAAGTGGTGGATTGTTTCCTCATCCAGATTTGTAATAGGTCAGATAGTCATCGTTGACTGATCAAAATGGGGGAAATTTGTTAGGAATATCTGTTTAGATTTTGATCAGCAACCTAATGACTTATCTTAGCTTAGAAAGGTGGTTAGTACTCTTGGTTCACTTGAACACTGTAAAAGAGGAAACTCACTAAGTATGATAGTCTATCAAATCTTGTATAGGGTGTTAGGTCTCCGAATGTAATTTTTTATTCTCTGAAGAAGACCAAGAAGAAGGCATCCGCGAGGGAAAAGTTCAACAAGTTTTGAAGATACGAAATGCAAGAAAATAGAATTTTGAGTTTTAGGATCTCCGAGATATTGAGAAACAAAAACAAAGTGTTTGAAACACAAGTGTTAATGATATACGAGAATAAAGGTTTACGAAATGAGAAAATGCCCAGATATCTCACTTCGAGATATATGGATAAGATTTACGTTCAATATATTTTTAACAAGTGGTATATGGCACAAAGGTTTTTTTTTTTTAGACGTCCGATGATAGGATATCTTGAAGAAACAAGTGTTTGAAAAACAAGTGTGCCAAATGATATCACGAGAATAAAGTTTTAATGAGGAAAAAGCCACACATATCTATCACACCGGATACCTTGGATAAAATTACGTCAATATATTTTTTAACAAGTGGTATATGGAGTTGTGATAGTCTCTGGAAAAGCGTGCAGTTTTAGAAAGCATGCATAGTTCCATTAGCCTTCTGAAGACAAAGTATAATCTGATTACATTTAAAATGACGAGAGAGATATGCGAACAAAAGCGGTAAGAAGAAGAAGACAAGCGTCTTCTGATACTCGAGATATCAATAGTTTGAATTTGATTAAACTAACGGATACTATTGAAGCGGCACTCAAATTCATCTATAAATATCAACACTTAGACTGCTTGAGAACACACACACACACAGAACTTACACCTTAGATCACTGAACTCTCTCAAGCACACTACTTACCTTCAAGCTTTCTGTTGCGACCAAATCTCTTGATTCTAAGTAGCACAAAAGTTTTTAAGTGTCCTGATCCTTAACGAGCATTGTTATTTGTGAAAGAGTTGAACTAAGATTTCATATATGAGATTCATTCTCTTGAACAATTATCATAGACTTGGGTCAGTAAAGAATAAGATACCATACATTGCAAAGTGTATTAAGTATACTTGATTCATAAAGCTATCTGAATAACTGAACAAGTTATTAAAGAAGCTCACCTGACAAACTACGTTAACCAACACCTTAATTGGCGTGGAGTACAGGAAGTACTTAGTTTGGGAAACTAAGGAATAACTCGAAGATTCTTGAGCATAGAAAGTACTTAGTTTGGGAAACTAAGGAATAGCTCAAAAGGTTTACGTGCAGAAGTACTTGTTTGTGAAAACGGGGAATAAGTGCAGGGAACACTTGGTTTGGGAACTGGTGTATTTAGGAATCTAGAGAAGATACTTGGAAGGTTACCTCAATTATCATCTTAGTGGATTCTAGAGTGCGAGAAAGGCGAAGTGGATTAGTTGAAGGATTCATACCTTCAGATACCACTATAAAAAGACTTGTGTTATTTACTTTCTGCAGTTTATTACTTGCTTTATTTATCTTGCAAAATATTTACACTTATCTTGCTGAGCACGTGTACTTATCACAGAAAATTCTTCCGCTCTCTAAAATTAAGTATCAGATATCTTCACAGATATCTGAGAAACTGTTTATCGACAAAAGTTTTACAAGACTATTCACCTCCACCCCCTCTAGTCTTTTACTTTGCCGTTATCTGGACCAACAATATTTGCAGGATTTCTTGTAGTGTGTTGCTCTCTCTGGAGTTACCAGCAGGAAGGGATTGAAGGTATTGATTTGCGATGAAGAGGGTAATACATATGACACAACAACCAACGTGGTTTATAAAGAAGTGTTCAACAAGTTATGAGGTGAATTAATCTTTTATGTGTATAAACTTGAATTTTTTTAACACCGACTAAAGTTTACATATGTTCATGTTCAATTTCACTAATTTACATATGTAATTTACAGGTAGGGATGACTTCTGATGCAATGTTGAAGCGATTAGATAAGTCATTTTCACATTGTAGCTTTTGTATGTATCTCAACTTCAATATGTTATTATAGAATCTATTGATTTCTTATTTTGAGTTTTGTCTCCATGCCCCGTCGAGTATCGGTGGGCCATTCACTAGTTGTATAACACATCCACATTCCAACATTCATTATGATGATATATTGCCCAATGAGAAAGCTAGATTGATACAATTGCACAAAAGCGGACGATGAAAATAGAGTATTACGCATATCACATTTTGACATGGCCTCACCACAAGGCTTGATAATGTCTTGTTTTCACACACACACACACACACACACACACACACACATATATACACACACACACACACACACACACACACACACACTAGAATTTACATAATCCGCTACGCGTGTTATTTTCCTACGTAATATTTCTACACGTGATTTTATTTTAATTTACAATCACTTATACGATGTCTCCTATGCACTTTATTACCACAAAATTTTGCATTATACCTTAATTTACATGCCTATTATCAAAATTTAATCTAGGATAGCTCCAGTACCCATATTACATGTACATAGGATGCGCTGAAATTCAATTTAATCTATTTAAGATAGCTCCAGTACCCATATGGTCTTATCCTGAAAAAATTGAGTTTGATCTGTCCCGGATCGAGTATTATACCAAGATCCAAGAATGTATTGGCCATGCCCTGAATTAAACCTGAACAATGAGCATTATGATTATGACGGGATAAACAGTTAACACATTGTTACTGTTGCTTAAAGTTCCTCAAATCAATCACGAACAACCAACAATGATCAATCAACTCAATACACGATTAATCAACAATGATTGTTCTACCAACAATTCTATCGACAATTGATCAAACACTTGGCGAACAGAAAATAAAGAACAATCGAATCAACGAAGAACAACGATTTTATCTGGTTCGGCAAATGCCTACATCCATGGGAGTAAACTCAGAGATATTATTGATCACAAACTTTACAATATCATACAACGAATCTTTATAAACACAAAGTTGCAGATTTCATCAATCTAAGCTCAAGAAACCTAACTTCTATTCTATATCGAATTGAAGAAGAAAGGTAACTGTTTATGTGGAATTGGAGAATGATAACTGTAATCTAGATTAGATACAATGAATGTAAATGATCTCTTTTATATCGAATCTTGAAGCAGATAAGAAAAGCAGTGAAGTAGACTACATTATTCTTGAATGTTGAACAAGCATTATATCAACTGTGATGACAACTATTGTTATAACAGTTAAGGGTTTTCCCTCTCCTTCTCAGATTTAACCTCAGCCCTTTGATCATTACAAACTGTGATCATAACCATTCATCTCTAACCTCCTCGATTGAGCTACATTCTCACAGTTACAACCATTACCATTTTAATCCATGTTCATATATATATTATAGCTCACTAATAAAATTAGCACAGAAACATCATGATGTTTGAGCCAGGAACTTTGTTAGATATTTTGTTAAGAATATCTGTTTAGATTTTGTTCAGCAACATGATGACTTATCTTAGTCTCAGAAAGGTGATTAGTACTCTTGGTTCACTTGAACATTGTAAAAGAGGAAACCCACTAAGTATGATAGTCTAGCAATCTTGTATAGGATGTTAGGTCTCAAAATGTAATTTTTATTTTATGAAGAGAAGACCAAGAAGAAGACATCCAAGCAGAAAGCTCAACAACAATTGAAGACTTGAAGAAAACTGCACAAGATTACTGAATTTGTTGTTCAGATATCTTAGCCAGAGATCTTGTAGACACGAACAGTTTCAAACAAACTGTGTCACAAGAGATATCTGAGAAATAAGATACATATCGAAAAAGGAAAGTGTCCAGATATCTATTCTCGAGATACCTTGAGCTTTAACCACGTTTACGAAGAGAAATATATATTGCAAACAAAGTTGTTTCAATAAATACAAGTGGTATCGAAGAATGAAGATAAGGGCGTGCAAAGAATCGATAACACTAGTCTACGATACAAAGCATAGTTCGTTGACACTCTGAGGACAAAAGTATAGTCTGATGCATTTAATGCGCAGACGGAGATGTACGAATAAAAGCAGCGGCGACCGAGAAGAAGACAAAACCTGCTAATACTATACACGAGATCGATGGTTTGAATTTGAGCTAACGGATACTATTCAAGCGGCACTCAAGTTCATCTATAAATATCAGCACTTAGGCGCTTGAGAGGACACTGAATCTGTTTGAGACACGAACTACGAACATCTTACTCTCTCAAAGCAACACTTATTATCAAAGCTTTACATTGCGACTAAAGCTTTTGATCTTGAGTAAACTTGATGTTCTAAGTGTCCTAATCCTAAACAAGCAAAGCTATCGTGAAGGAGTTGAATCAAAAGATCAACTATAAAGATTCATTCTCTTGAACATATATCATAAGACTTGGGTCGTAAAATCGAACAAGATACCATCTGTTGTAAAGTGTATTAAGTAACAGTTCACGAGCTATCTGAATAGCGAAAAGTTATTAAGGCGCTCATCGACAACTCGAACCAAAACCAACCATAATGGCGTGGAGATGAGGAAGTACTTAGTTTGAAAAATGGGAATAACTCAAGGTTAGGATTATAGGAAGTACTTGATTTGGGAAACTAAGGAATAACTCAAGGTTATTGAAAAAAGTACTTAGCTTGGGAAGCTAGGGAATAACTCAAAGTTTACGGTATAGGAAGTACTTGGTACGTGGCCAGAACAACTCAGGGGGAACATTTGGTTGGAAACCAATTGTTAAGAATCTTAGAATTGGATTATTGTAAGGAAATCTCAATTATCTATTCTAGTGAATTCTAGGTCTCTGATAGACCGAAGTGGATTAGTTGGAGGATTACGCCACCTCCAGATGCCACTATACTTACATGTCATTCGTTTACGTATTTATACTTGACCACACACACATTTATTAGCATTACGCACTTATCTTTATTAAGTCTTCCTTTTCGATTCTAAGTATCGATATCTATTGGATATCGAGAAATAGTTATTATCGACAAAAGTTTTAAAGACTATTCACCCCCCTCTAGTCTTTTACTTTGCGTTATCTGACCAACAAGTGGTATCGAGCGGGAGGTTCACCGATATACCTTGCTGAACCTAGATCCCCAGATAGGTGAAGGAACTTTGTCCACTTTTGAGGACTATTTAATTTGTGTGTTAAGTGTGCAGGTATGTCTCTGAGTGATGCACCCGTTCTCAAACTAGAGAACTACGAGAAATGGAAAAATAACATGATACTCCACCTTGAAGCCATAAGTGATGAGATGATCGAAGTCATAAAGAATGGCCCAATATTCATTCAACAACTTAAGCAAGTCATGGAGGTTTCGAGTGGAAGAGACAGAGATCAAAGCGAAGGATCTTCACAAACAGATGCGTCAACTAGTGGAAGATCTACTGGTCAAGTTATTTCCGAACCAAAGCCCAGAGAACTCTGGACATCGGAAGATGCCAAGAGGAATCGTTTGGATGGTCAAGCTCGTAACATCATCATCAGATCGACACCAGAGCACATACGATTATGGCGTGGGGTGCTAAAGCAGCGAAAGTTGCACAAGCGATTGAAGAAATCTTTGGGCGAGAAAACCAAGGAAAACAAGTTCGAAGTTCTAAAGTTGAAATTTCAAAATTTCAAACAAGGCCCCACTGAAACTCTGGAAGAACTTGATTTCAGGTTTACCACTCTCATGAGTGATATGGAAGCACTTGGGGAAAGCAATAGATACTCTCAGTCAGAGAAGATTAAGACTATTGTCAGAAGTCTTAACCACAACTGGGAGCATACTAAATTCTTTTATTTTAACCAAGGTATGCTTGTTGGTCCAGATAACGGCAAAGTAAAAGACTAGAGGGGGGGGGGGGTGAATAGTCTTTTAAAACTTTTGTCGATAACAAATATTTCTCAGATATCTGAATGGATATCTAATACTTAGAATCAGCGTGCGGAAGACTTTAATAAAGATAAGTGTAGAAACAGTTAATAAGTGTGTGTGTGTTGCTGAAGTATAAATACAGAAATGTAAATGACACAGCAAGTATAGTGGTATCTGGAGGTGGCGTAATCCTCCAACTAATCCACTTCGGTCTATCAGAGACCTAGAATTCACTAGAACAGATAATTGAGATAACCTTACAAAAATCCTATTCTAAGATTCTGAACAATTGGTTCCCAACCAAAAGTTCCCCGAGTTGTTCCTAGCTTCTTGACCCAGTACTTCCTATACTCGAAACCTTTGAGTTGTTCCCTAGCTTCCCAAGCTAAGTACTTCCTATACTCAAAACCTTGAGTTATTCCTTAGTTTCCAAATCAAGTACTTCCTATACTCGGTAACTTTGGAGTTATTCACGATTTTCAACCTAAGTACTTCACTGTACTCCACGCGGTTTGGTGTTGGTTTGGTTTGAGTTGTCGGATGGCGTCTTAATAACTTTTGGTTATTGATAGCTCTGTGAACTAAGTTACTTAATACACTTTACAGCGTATGGTATCTAGTTCGATTTCTTGACCCAGTCTTATGATATCTGTTCAAGAGAATGAATCTCGATAGTTGATCTTTTGATTCAACTCCTTCACGATGGCTTTGCTTGTTTAGGATCGGGACACTTAGAACTTGGTGTTTACTCAAGATCACAAGCTTTAGTCATGAAGCTTTGATAATAAGTAAGAAGCTTTGAGAGAGTAAGATCGGAGATCGTATGTTTTAGCGTATTCGGTGTTACGAGTTGTGTTAGTGTTCTCTCAAGTTGTCTAAGTGTTGATATTTATAGATGAATTTGAGTGCCGTTTGAATAGTATCCGTTAGGCTCAAATTCAAACTATCGATATCTGTGTATAATCTTTATGAGTTTTGTCTTCTTCTCGAAGTTGTTGATTTTACTCGACATCTCTGTCCGTGCATTAAATGCATTGTTATACTTTTTGTCTGTAGTGTCAGCGGAACTATGCATTATATCGAGACTAGACTTGTTATGCGATTCTTTGCGTCCTTATCTTCATTCTTGAGATACCACTTGTATTGATTGAAACAACCTTGTTTCTTTTGAAATGTGTTTAACGCTCAAGGTATCGAGCAGATATTTGTGGACACTTTCCTTGTCTTGGATATGTATCTCATTTCTCGATATCTCTTGTGACACGGTTTGTTTGAAATGTTTGCGTCTACAAGATATCGGCTAAGATATCTGAATATGATTGATAATCTTGTGCGATTTTCTTCAAATCTTCAAAAGTTGTTGAGCTTTACCTTGGATGTCTTCTTCTTGGTCTTCTCTTCATAAAATAAAATTACATTTGAGACCTAACATCCTATACAAGATTAGCTAGACTATCGTACTTAGTGGGTTTCCTCTTTTACAATGTTCAAGTGAACGAGTACTAATCACCTTTACGAGACTAAGATAAGTCATCATGTTCTTTGAACAAAATCTAAAGATATTCTTACAAAATATCTAACAAATTTCCCCATTTTGATCGATCAGCGATGACTATCTTCCTATTACAAATCTGAATGTGAAACAATCCACCACTTAATAATTTCTTGAGATCTTTCAAATCATATAATTAAGTGCGGAAAGTAGACATCAACGAATCACAAGGTGTGATCTTTCTTGACAGGTTATCTTTTAAAAAATACTATACGAGAGTAAGTTCTTGGATAAGTCGCAACTAAGGATTACGATAACTTTAATACATAACACATTTAAGCTCGACAAGAAGATACAAAAAAATTACATAGTAAATTAGGACAACAGGGTAACCAAGCTCAGTAAACATCTAAAGAACTAGTCTTCAAGTCTTCAATCTTCAAGTCTTCAACAAAGTTTCTATGGATCGGTCTAAAATTTCCTATCTCCAAACCTTTTATGTCATCGAATAATCATAAAGAAGAGTTAAACAAGCATCTACGTGTCTCTGGCAAATCCAGAGACTTCTTTGTAGGTTTTGGTAGGATTTTTCTTGCAAAATGCTTGACCCATAGGTACTTTCCCCACTTCGACTGCTCTATTACGATGTCGAAAGCTTGAAGTATCCATAGATAATCTTGGATATCGATGTCACCTTGTATTGATCTTACATCGGATAGAACGACTCATAGGGTTCCACAGCAAGTCTTGGTCTTGTGCCTGTTCCTGTGATATTCAGAATTTTGTGCACATCATCTGGCTTTCCATAAGGACAATCATCAGAGAGGTCCTTCTTCATGGCTTCAGTTCTCTTGACAATTTCAAAATCCAACCATGCTTTGATGTGATTGGTGTTGATCAAGGTAGGTTTATTCTTTCTCCATGCCATGAGTTGTTTATGGATTGGTTCTGGAAATCTTGAATTTACCAATAGATGCTTAAGTTCGAATCGAATAGCCATTTTACGATTGATGCACTGTGAGCGGAGGAATCATTGTCGTACTTCACATACTCAATTTTGGCTTCTTTTGGCCTGAGTGGAAGTTGACTTTGTCTTTGCTCAGCTCTCAGTCTGTTCCTTTTCTGGCTTGAATTCTCTTTGGGGTTGTTGCTTGAAGAACTACCACCCTGGATAGACTTGGTATTTCCAGAGGGTGTTTTAGCTGCTAGGGGCTTTGTAGCTATAGGCTCAGTTAGGCTTTCAATTTTCCTTTTTCTGTGAAGAGGAGCTTCATCTTCATCAGTTTCTTCATCATCATCAAGATCAATTCTTGTGAGATCTTTGCATCCTTCTTCATTGCCCTGGGACTTGATTTGACCTTCTTCTTCTTCTTCTTCTTCAGAAGATTCATCAATCCCACTAACTTGTCTTCTCCTTGGAGCCTTGGTACTCCTTGGAGGTTTCTGTGCCATGGCCCTTGTTACCATTTGGTTCCTTGATGGGTCTCGGGAAGAAGCTTGGCTTGAGAAGGATTCATAGATTACGAGTGGTGGTGGAAGTTTTCTTCTTCCTTCTGGAAAGACCAGCTCATTTCTTCTTGTTTTCATCTCCTTCTTCCCATTCCCGACTTTGAGGTCCAGTTGTACTTTCTTTCCCCTTAGTCATTGTTGGTGACTCGGTCTCATAAAGGAATCGAGAGAGAGTCAAAATGCCCTTGTAAATAGTTGTGGCGTGACCAACTTCGAAGTTGACTTTGAGCTCTGATTTTGTTTGATAAGTCCATTGTCCTTATCGGTGAGCTCGCCAAATGGGCTAGGATGGCATCTGCTTTTCCAGTGATGTAACTTGCCTCTTGAAAAGCTTTTACTAAAGACACATCATCATCCCTTGTCATTCCAGATCTTTACGAGCAATGATCATGCTAGTTGTTCTCTGAGTGATGAGCTCGGTGAACTTTCTCATTCGAGAGGGTGAATGATTACTTCCTTGTTTTGTGAAGACATTTCTTTATTCAGAGTAGCTAGTACTTGGTACCTGCTCATGTACTCTTGAGAGTGGACGTTTGGCAGTTTGTTGAAGATTGTAGGAGCAATCAACTTTCTTTTTAAGTGACAAACCGCTAGATGTTCATGGCTGTGTCCTGCCAAAGTCTTGTCTTCTTCATCATCTGAGGAATTAGCCCAGTGATCTTCATCCTCTTGGACATTTTCATCAATTGTATCAAGTCCAGCAACCATCTCAGAGATTGGTTTCTTTCCTTTCTGGGAGGAGGATGGTACTTCTTTCGAAGATAATGCAGCCTTAGCATCATCCTTGACTTCAGATACTTCTTCAGTATCGAGTTCTTTGGCGATCTCGTACTGACATCCGTAGCTCGTTAACCGCGAGTAAGCATTCATTTCTTTGAGGTATTGATCTTCTAGTTGATCAAGCCTTTCTGGATTGAGCTATTTGATCTTCCGGTTGAAGATGGGTTGTTCTTCTTCCAGCGGTTATGCGAGTTGAGCACTTACAGTGAGTGTTTAATATTTTACGATTGGTTTCTTGAGCTCAACTACTTGCTCAGTAGGAACTGCGTGTTGGTGAGAAGATGGATGAGTAGATCTCTGAGGTGATGAAGACGGAGATTTCTGTGAAGTCTTCTCAGTTTGCTTTTCAGCAGCTGAGGCATTGTTTCTCTGTGAAATTCCTCCGGTTCCTGGTGCAGGAGAATCATCATCATCCTTTTTGTCATTATCATCCTTTTGGTGATGATCAGTGGGAGGTTCATCAAAGTAATTTTCATTCATTTCTTCCTCCTCATCATCTTCAGATACAAGATTGATCACTTCCGGGATAGTGATCTTCTGCCCATTAACTTCTTCTTGTTCAGAAGGTATGAATTGCAGAGTCTGGGGCAGAACTGTCTTGAATGCCATATGTAATCTTGTCTGATCATCTGCCTGTTCAAATGCATGTATCAAACTATGTGCCACTTTTCTGGAAAACTCCTTGTGTAGTAGAGTCGCAACTGTTTGTTGTTCTGTAGCGAACATTGCTTGGACATATGTTTCCAGGTCAAGAGCTCGTGCCCGTCTGGTTGGTTGATCAGTTATTCTCAATATTTCAGAGAGATCAGAGCACCTTAACTTCTGCCATTTCTTGAAGCATTGAATGTGCTTTGGCAAAGTGTGAGCTTTGAAAAAGTGAAGTAGGTCCCTTGTTTCTTCAATGGGAACCTTTGCATCATCTGTTGAGCTGAAAGAAAGAGTTTTGAGTGAGTTTCAAAACTTTGGTAGATATCTGAGTAGAAGTGTAGTTTAGTTTCTGAGTTACCTGAGTATGAACATCAGGCTCAAATACTTGTTCTACTGGGACAATTGGTGTCTCAGATATCTTGTCGTGAGGTGGAGACTTGGGAGTCTGGTCCTCATCAACCTTTCTTTCTTGAACCTGAGATAAATACAATACTTAGGAAATATGTTGAAAGAAGCTATGCATTAATATGCTTTTAATGAATTCTAATTTGAGCTACTTACTTCCTCATTAGGAAGCTCAGATTCATTGTTCTCAGAAACTTGTGCAGTTTCTGGTGTTCTTTCAAGTGATGCTGCCTTAGGGGCTTCATCAATTTCCATTGATCTGGGGAAATGTAACTTCATCCTTGCATTTCTACTACGAAATAACTTGTAAGTAGAAAGTATTGATTTTTAGAAGAGATAAAAGATAACCCAGGATAAAGAACATTTGTCACTTGATTGTCATATACCTTCAAGTTTGAAGGCTCAGTGATGTGTTCTTCAGAAACCTTGATGGTTTCTGGGTTTGTCTCTAGCATTTCTGCCTTATCTTCTTCCATCTCAGTTGGAGCCTGTTAGAAACATTTATCATGAATGAGCATACAAACATTTTTACTGAAAAGTTAGTTCTCTTTAAAAATCATTTACGTAGCACGAGCTCGATTTCTCAAGAGTTGAGGTTGAAGGAACCTCTTTTGATGTCTGAGGTAAGCTTTTGACTTCCTCTTGGTTTTCCGTTCTAACTCGACTGTAACAAAGAGATTCTTATAAGGTAACAAGATTTATAAGTATAAATTTTTTCACAAGGTAAGAGTTAAACCGTCATTTACCGAAGGTTTCGGTGATTGGTCACTGGAACTTGTGACCTTTCTATACATTAGTCGTCTTGTCACGATTCGGTTTCTTTGCTTGAAGTTTACGGTACTTCACACCTTCCAGAGTATGCAACTCGATTGCCTCCTGTTGATCATTACGAGTGGATGTCTCGGTTTGATCCCTCTCATTGAGTTGGGAACTGCTCAATTTCGGATTTTCTTGACATCTTTGTATTCTTTGGTATTTCAAAATGGAGTTCATTTACCATTTCATCAACCACTTGTGGCTGTTGTGGTTGTCTGGAAGCAGAAGATTGATCAGTCGAATGTTCTTCCAGATTCTTAGATGTGGCATTTCCATCAGCATCTGCCAATACTAAGATACCACTCATTAGGGCTTTGTGAAGTTGTGCAAGAGAGTCATTCCCTGATAATGTGTTTGCACCAACAACCTTTGCTATAGGTTGACAACTTTGTGGTGTAGGTTTTCTTTAGATACCTTATCACGGTTACTTGTTCGATAACCTTAGCCCTCTTTGATTTTCTAGGACTTGAGAGATGACTAGTTCATCATCTTCATCGTCGAGCTCTCATCGACATTGGGCCGGCTGGTCCATTATTCCTGCGGTTTCTGTGTTTTTCACCACTTTTGGCAGCATTCATGAGTTCATCAACAAGGCTTTCTGCATTAGTCGCAACATTTCTCAAAGCACTTTCTCTTGCTGAGTCTACTTGTGCAGTAGGTGATAACTCTTTTGCAGCTTTAATGAGTTCATCTGCCATGTTTGTAGAATTGACAACCTCTTTAGGTGTGTCTTCTGATTTGCCAGCAGACTTCTTTCTTGAAGTTACAGGTTTCTTAGTCATAACCTTTTCTTGAGATATCTTTTGATTTTCTCTTCTTAGGACCTTTACGAGACCCGAACCTTTTTCATCGATTTGTATACTCATACTTGTAGAGTAAATTCTTGTTGGCTATTTCGTAGTCTCTAAGCTCAATGCCAAGCTTTTCCAGCAAGTAGCATATCTTCAGACCATATCCTACTGTGGCCTTTGGCTCAGCTAGTCCTTTAACAATCTTAGGCTCGAAGCCTTGAATCTTCTTCACAAATTTCTTGAAGGCGTACTTTCCCCAGTTGAAAGGGTTTTCCAGCCTTTTGTCTTGTTGATTCAGCAAGAACAACATGATCCATCGTTCTTGGCTTATCTGATCAGCACCTCCTTGTAGACCATCAAAGCATCTGTGAAGAATGCAAGCTGATACATCGGTGAACAGCGGATATGCGGTTGGGATGTCGACAAGTTTGAACTCGGTGGGTGTATCGATTTCTCAAGATCACACACATCAACGTAAAGTTCTTTAATACCTTCAAGGAGTTCCTCATCCTTAGTGTTTATTTCAAAATCCTTTCCAAGATTTTGAACCTCGAACAACTTCTGAAAGTTGTTAAGTCAGGAGGATTTCCTTTCCTTGGGTGAGGTTTTGATAGACACTATTTCGGTGCCTTGGATACGAAATAATCACAGGTTGTTGTAAAATTACAACACATCAAGTGATGAAATTCCACTAGGCGAGCACATACAAAGCCCTTGATTTGTGCCTTTTCAAGCATGTCGAGAATTAGCTTTACGTCGACGATTCTCTATTGCGGTGAGGTATTCCTCAACCATGGCACCACCCAAATCATTACGTGACTTGAAGTCAATGGTGGATTGAAAGCTCCTACGGTCGATTGTTAACAATAACCAACTCTGGTGCTTGCTTTTCGGCGATCAGTGGAGGATTAGGATTTACGTGTAGAAGTGTTCTTGGAGGCCATCTCTTTATATAGTAAGGATTTGAAGCTTGTGTTTGAAAGAGATTGATTGAGTGATTCTTTTGAAAAACTTAATCAAGAAATCGGAGATTTTAGAGAAGTTGCGAGGATTAGGAGAAGGTTTTCTTTGTTTGATGCAAGTTGAAATTTCGGATTAGGCAAAAGTGATTTCATTTGCCAAAATCCTATATATATAGCAAGTGAATCTCAACAGACAAATACATACAAATTGATTTTGTGTATACGTATTTGTGATTTGCAAGCAGTGAGCAAAAGCTGAATTCGGGATTAAATGCTTAGTGGGCCATGTCGGCGATCCACTATTTCTTGTGAATTAATTTACGATCGGATCAAGCGCTTGAATTCATCAAGGGTCACCATTGCTTCTCGACAATGATCACAATCAACAAATGTAATTGTGCCCATTTAATGAATTTTGGCTAATAGCTATCTCGAATCACAATTATTGGAGCAAGGACAACATTAGCATCTGAATTTGTCTTATACTTAGGATTTTCCCAAGTTTTCATCAAAATAGAAATAGTGCGAGATTCAAGAGAGTAGTTATTTGCGAGATAGTTATACTATTCTCTTTTGTGTTCCCCGTTCATAGAATGATTCAGATATCTGAGTTCCCGTCTCAGAGATCTTAAGCTATCTTTTTGCTCTTTAGCCTTTTTGACTTCTGGGTTCCCGTTCCAGATACCTCTTCTCTCTTTTCTGGATACCCGTTCTAGATACCTCTTCTCTGGATGCCCATTCCAGATACCTGAACTTTTTCAGTTCATTGGTAGTTCCATTAGTCCAAGACTATGTCTTAAGGCTAAGAATCTGCTTTCTTATAGTGGCTTAGTGAAGATATCTGCAAGTTGGTCTTCAGTCCCAATCTTGAGTATCTCTATATTGCCTTTTTCAACATGGTCTCTGATGAAGTGATGTCTAACATCAATGTGCTTTGTTCTGGCATGAAATTTAGGATTCTGTGTAATCGCAATAGCACTTGTGTTGTCACAGAAAATGGGAGTTTTCTTCTCATCGAGTCCATAGTCTTTAAGTTGTTGTTGTATCCACAGAATTTGTGTTGCACAACAACCAGCATCAATATATTCAGCCTCTGTGGTAGAAGTTGCAATTGAGTTTTGCTTCTTTCTATAACATGAGTTAAGTCTAGTGCTTGGCTGACAAGTTCTGAGGTGCTTTTCCCATCAAGCAATGATCCACATAATCGACTCATCTCGGTACCCATTAAACTCAATTCACTTTCTCTAGGATACCACAGTCTACATCTCTGTACCCTTCACATACCTTAATATTTTCATAGCAATGTTGTAGTGTGTTTGCATTGGATTTATGCGAAATCTAGCACATACTCAACGGCATATTGAATATCAGGTCTACTTGCAGTGAGGTAAAGTAGTGAACTATCAATTTCCTATACTTATGTTCTTCAACACTCTTATCTGATTCAGTATAGGTCATTTTGGTTCCAATGCTCATAGGTATCTTAGCATTCTTTTCAGAAGGCTTAAGATTGAATTTTGTGAGCATATCTTTTGCATACTTTGTTTGACTAATGAATATTCCATCATCGAAGT
>JAIFAC010000208.1:0-146020 GCA_026545765.1 Plantago major | reverse complement strand
CTATTCTTATCGACAAAAGTTTAAAAGACTATTCACCTCTAGTCTTTTTAGTTTGCCTGTTATCCGACCAACAAGTGGTATTAGAGCAGAGGTTCCCAAGCCTTCACAGACTGACTACATAGATCCCAGATAAGTGCCCACTAACTGCCACCTACACTTGATTCGCTTTTGTTTAGTGTGTTTGCTGCAGGATGTCTTTAGTGACGCCTCGATTCTCAAGCCGAGAATTATGAGAAATGGAAGAACAACATGATGCTCCACCTAGAAGCCATCAAGTGACTAAATGATCGGCAATAAAGAATGGCCCAATAGTCATTCAATAACCTGGCAAGTCATAGAGGTTTTTAATGGTAGAGAGAACTACATGACGGGTCTTCGCGGAGCAGAAGCATCAACCAAAGGGAGACCCGCAAGTCAAGTTATTTACTAACCAAAGCTCAGAGAACTCGACATCGGAAGATGCCAAGAGAAATAGATTGGATGGACAAAGTCGAATATTATCAAACGCTCTATTCCAGAGCACATGCAGCAGTAAACTTGCAAAAACGCTAAAGTGGCTCGGCAACTAATTGAAGAAATCAGGCCGCACCTAAAAACAAAGGAAAATAAGTTCAAGTTTTGAAGCTAAAATTCCAAAATTCTAAACAAGGTCCCACGTAGACTCTCAAGAACTAGATTTCGCCTACAACACTTATGAGTGACATACGCACTTGGTGAATGTAATAGATATACCCAAATGTAAAAAGATTAAAACAATTGTGAGAAGTCTAAATCATAACCGCAACACACAAAGTTTTTCTATTTTAACCAAGGAATGCCAGATATTACTCCGTGGAACTTTCTTCTCTCACCTGCCAACGCTGACTATGAGACAACTCAAAGGGAACAAACAACCAGAAGCGCAGAAAGTGTTGCTCTAGTTGCTTCAAGGAACTTCAAAAGAAGAAAGGCAAGGATGTGATTGAGGATGCTCTTGTCAGAAGCAAATGGTAAAATATGTTAGTCGAGGAAATTGAGAGCAGAAAGCCAAAGAGAAGTCAAAGCATCTTGGCTCAAACTATCACCAAGACAAAATAAGCAAAGCTCATTAACAAGCCACTAAAAAAGCATCAAGTACCGAGGAAGCGTAAATAGAAATGATATCTGTTTCATTGTCAGAAACCTGGTCATTTCAAGAAGGATTGTCCTGCCTTCAACAAATTTAAGACATGTGACAAGAAAGATAGAAGAATCTTCAAAAGAAGTCAAAGAGCTATGCTCACTGAAGAAAGGAAAAAGATTCAACTCCAACTGGATGCTCTAGATATTGAGTCTGATTCTGAGGAAGAGAATTCATATGATTCCACACTGCCTTCCCCAGAAATATGCGGTAAGTTTCTCATGAAGTAATTGACTTTGGTCAAAAGAAGAAGAAAGAAGTGTGGAATGGTCAAGAAATTCTTCCAGATATTCCAACGTTGAACCTTGTCTAACGGCCGATGAGGTAACACATACTTCCTCAAGTTATACTTATGAAAGTGATGACGAAGGAATTAAAGAACTCGAAAATCTCAAAAGAAATTGATCTTAAAAGAGAATTTCTAATGTTCCTAGCTAGAGCCGAAAAATTTCAAGAAAAAAGAATTCTTCGCAAAGGAAAATTCTAAATTAATCAAGATATCTCGAGAAAAAGGATGTCAAAATGCATTTCTCAAGGCTTATATCCGAGACCGAAAAGTCACATAAAGAAGCAATGGCCAATCTTCAAAAGAAATGTGAAGGTCTTTTCCGATAATAAGGAACTCAAAAAAGAAAGAACTATCCTTTCAATCTTATGACACTCATCAAGTACAATCTTATTTAAGAGATCCTTTAGAAAAGAGAGGAATCAATGACACAATACGTATAGTTCCACCACTTCAATAAGAGTAATGAAGGACTAACATTCGCCAATGCTCAAGAAGGTGATTCCCAAACAATCTACAAGATTTGATACAGAAAGCTAAGATTGTTGACAAAGGAAAGGCAGCAGTACTCAAGCCTTTGTGGGAAAAACAAGTCCAAAAGAAATCAGGAAATGTCTCCGAAAAGAAACATAACATCGAGAAGTGCAATCACCCACAGGGGCTATGTCTCAAAAGGAAAAAATTGCGGTGAGTCGCAAATTTTCTATGTCAATGCTCGAAAGAAAATTGATCATCCAGAGATTAGCAAAGTCGAGAAGAGATCTGTACAAAGATCGTGCTTGGAATGGTATTGGCTATAAACCTATTGGGAAACAACTTGTTTAAGTAATACAAACAAGAGCAAGAACAATGGTTAAAGGCCAGAATTGCTCACGTAAATTATCGGCGGAAGATAAATCAAGCCACCGAAAATCGAATGCTGTGGCTAGAAGAAATGGCCTGGAAAGCTAAGTTTGTCAAAAGCGCACTCGTAAATGACAGTATCCAGCACCAAATGGAGCACCTAGGAACACACCAAGGAAGAAAATAGTTCTTAACAACAATGATACTAATCATTTAATTAAGATTCTCCTATGTTCCTTAGACAAAAGAATGTTCCTAAGAAATTCATTCAAAAGTGGATTCACCGAAGATTCTTTAATCTAGATGGTTCCATTGTTGGTATGAGAACCTAATTGCTTCGCTTTGTGCGTAACACTCTAAAGACTAACTCAAAGTGGCATTTTATAGTGGATGTGGAAGCACATGACAGAGACAAAGCAAATTTGATTAACTACAAAAATGCAATGATGGACCAATTATCGTGTTTGAGGAGATGAAAATCCAACCATAGGTTTTGGCAATTTGAAGTTCTACGCCTCACAATCTCTCTCAAGTATCATGTACAAGGATTGAAATATAATCTCCTAAGCAATGAGTCAACTAGTAGACAAAGGGTACATCGTCAAGATCAAGTCAAAACTATGTAAAGTGATCGACAACGAGTCAAAGCAGCATACCTTAGTCAGAAGGCGAAGGAAATCTTTTATGTTGTTGATCAGCATCCGCCACAAATCAAGAATGTCTCATGGTGAGTCAACTGCCACATCAAGAAAATTGGCTATGGCATAAAAGAATGAGTCACTTGAATTTCAAACTCAATAAACTAGCCAAGAAAGAGTCAGTGGTCAAGTTTACCCAAAATGGCATATAGAAAAGAAGGTGTATGCTCACCAAATGGAAACAATCCAAAACATCTTTCAAGTCTAAACATAGATATTCCAAAGGAGAGGACACTACAAATGATACATATGGATCTGCTGAATCCTCAAGAATTAGTTATGCAGAAAGAAGTACGGTCTAGTTGTTGTTGATGATTACCAAGATTCACTTGGGTTGTTTTCTCAAACACAAATCTGATGCAAGGGTTTAGATACCTAACTTGTCAATAAGCTCAAGTCATGAAAATGACAAGGTATTCAGAATCGTAATGCACTATGGTAATCGAAGTTTGGAACCAAAGACATCAAAGAGTTTTGTACTTCTAAAGGTATACAACATCAACTATCTTCTCAGAAGGACACCACAACAAAATGGTGTTGCCGAAAGAAAGAATAGGACTCGAAAGAAGCAAGAAGAACAATGCTTGCTTACATCGGAAATAAGTGAAATCTATCGGGTTGAAGTCGTAAGCACAACATGCTACACTCAAAATAGATGTCTGATTAACAAACACTATGACAAAACTCCGACGAAGCTTTTCATTGGTAGACCCCTAGTATCGAACATCTAAGGGTGTTCGTTGCGTATGTTTCGTTCTTAACAATGGAAAAGAATACTTGAGAACATTTCAACCAAAGGCGTATGAAGGAGTATTTCGTTGTTCTCCTAATAGCAAAGCCTACAGAATCTACAACAATAGAACGCAAAAGATCAAGAATCTATTCACGAGTATTCTATGAAGGAAACAAGAAAGTACTCTTAAATGATGATCTCTCGACAGTTCAAAGCACTAATGATTAAAGATTCAAAAAGGATCCTCAAGGAAACAATTCTATCATTCAAATAGAGGATGAGTCCGATGAAAAGTAACCTATGCTTAGTAACAACCAGATGACTCTAAGACATGATGAAGAATTTCCATGAGAATTCTAAATGGAACAAAGCTAACGAGAACCTTCATCATGAAAAGGTATCCAAATGAGATTGCTGAAATGCAAGATCCAGATATCTCTAACACTGAAAAAGTGTCAGATATCCATGACATTACCCATGTGTCAGATATCCCAGATACTGCACAAGTATCTCATCAAGATCATATTGATTCACATTCAAATTAAATTGATATTGATCCTACTAGTTCAAAACCCATTATGAAATGGATAAGAAATCATCCTTCAAAGATGTGATCGTCCCATGTACCAAGGAGTTAGAACTAGAAGAGCAATCGAAAATGCAAGTTATCTCTATGGATGTTTCATCTCAAAAATTGAACCAAAGACTATAGAAGAATCATTAAAGATCAAGATCGATCTCGCAATGCAAGAAGAGTCGACCAATTTGAGAGAAACAAAGTCCGAAACCGGTTCCATTTGTCGACGGAATATCTGTAATCGTAACCAAGTGGGTTTTGAGAAACAAAATGAATGAGTCCGTGAAATAACCGTAAATAAAGCTAGTTGGTTTCAAGGATTCACCTGCATCAAGGACTAGATTTTGATGAATCTTATGCACCATTGGCAAGATCGATGCAATAAGACTCTTTCTAGCCTTTCATAATCGACTTTTACATTTTATCGATGGATGTCAAGAGTGCATTTCTAAATGGTGAACCGGTCGAGGAAGTCTATGTTGAGCAACCACCAAGTTTTGAAGTTTCTCGTAAAGTAGGATGGTCTATAAGCTTCAAAAGCTCAGATGGGCTGAAACAAGCTCCAAGAGCATGGTATGATACATCGCCGACACCTACTAGAAAGTGGTTTCAAGAAAGGAGATGTTGACAAAACACTCTTCACACTAAACCATGACGGAAACCGCTTAGTTCCAAAGATATGTTGATGACATTATATTTGATCTAAAGACAAGCAACTTTGTGAAGATTTTGTCAACTCATGAAATGTAAATTTGAGATGAGCATGATGGGAGAATTGAATTACTTCCTAGGTCGCAAGTCAAGCAACTCAATGATGGAATATTCATTAGTCAAACAAAGTATGCAAATGACATGCTCAATAAATTTAATCTAAAGCCTTCCGAAAAGAATGCTAAGATACCAATGAGCATCGAACCAAAATGACCTACATTAACCGACAAGAGTGTTGAAGAACACAAGTATAGGAAATTGATCGATCGCTACTATAACTCATCGTAAGTAGACTGATATTCAATATGCGGGAGTGTAGATTTCGCATAAATCCAATGCAAATACACTACAACATTGCTATGAAAATATTAAGGTATGTAAAAGGTAATCAGAGAAGTTGGATTGTGGTATCCAAAAGAGAGTGGATTGAGTTTGGTTATTCAGATGCCGACTATGTCGGATCATTGCTTGATAGAAAAGCACCTCTCGAACTTGTCAATTTCGTGCAAGATTAATATCATGGTTCAAAGAAGAAACAAATTCAATTGCTACATCTACCACAGAGGTCAATATATTGTCATTGGGTGTTGTTTCACAGATATTGTGGTTACAACAACAACTCAAAGAGTATGGACTCAATGAAGAAAAACTCCCATTTTATGTGACAACACAAGTGCCATTGCCATAACTCGTAATCCTAAGTTTCATGCAAGAACAAAGCACATTGATGTTAGACACCACTTCATCGAGACCATGTTGAAAAAGGCAATATAGAGATACTCAAGATTGGCATCAAGACCAACTTGCGTATATCTTCACTAAGCCACTACAAGAAAGTAGATTTCAGCCTTAAGACACGCTTCGACTAATGGAGCTACCAAAGAACTGAAAAAGTTCAGAAAAGAGATATCAAAGAAGAGAGAAGAGGAATCTGGAATGGGTATCCAGAGAAGAGGAATCTAGAACGGGTATCCAGAAACCAAAGGCTAAAGGGTAAAATGGCTATTTGAAGATCTCTCGAGACGGTACTCGATATCTAGATCACTCATGAGGGGGGAACACAAAGAGAATAGTACACAAATCGCATTCAACTACTCTTGAAATTTGTATCATTTCTATCTTTGTGTAAAACTTGGACAAATACTAAGTGTGAGATAGACTCAGATGCAAAAACAATGTTCTTAGCACACAGAGAAATGTGATTCAGATAGCTAATAGCCAAAATTCATTAAACGGGCACAATTACATTTGTTGATTGTGATCATTGCTGAAGAAGCAATGGTGACCCTTGATGAATTGGGCGATTGATCTTTACGGCAGAGATTAACTCTCAGTAAATAGTGGATTGTTGAAATTCCGACAGGGCCCACTATGCATTTAATGCCAAACAAGCTTTTACTCACGCCTGCCTGCAATTCACAGATACTTACACACAAAATCAATTTGTATGTAAATTTCTGTGGAGATTACATTGCTATATATATATGTGATTTTGGCAAAAGAAATTACTTTCGCCTAATCCAACATACAGACTTGCACAAGAATAGCAAAATTATCTTCTTCTATTTCACTGCAAATTTCTTCAACCTCTGCAAGTCTCTGTTAGTTTTTCTGCAAAGAATCACTAATCTCTAACCCAAACTTCTTTCAAACTTCGAAAAACTTACACTATATAAAGAGATGGCTCATAAGCTCGCTCACCACGTAAACCCCAATCTTTTATCACCGGTAATCATTAAAAGCAAGCACCGTAATTGGTGATAGTAAACAATCGATTGGTAGGAGACTTTAATCCCGATCATTGACTTCAAATCACAGGATGATTTGGGTTGTGCTATGATTGAGGAATACCTCACGCATTGCGTTGAAAATCGTTGATAGGAAACCGATCTGACATGCTTGAAAAGGCACAAATTAAGGGTTTTCATCCGCTTCTTCCCAAGGAATCTCTTCACTAGATGTATTAGAATTCTACAATAACTCCAAGATTATATCCTGTTTCAAGGCAATCGCAATAGTGTCTATAAAGACTTCAGTCTAAGGAAAGGAAATCCTTCTGGACTTAACAACTTTCTGCAAGTTGTTTGAACTTCAAAATCTTGGAAAGGATTTTGAAATAGACACCAAGGATGATTATCTCCTTGAAGGTGTAAAACATCTGTACAGTGGCGTGTGATCTTGAAAAATCAGATACACCCACTGATTTCAAGTTTGTCGACATCGTAACCAAACATCCGCTGTTCACTGATGTGGCATGCATTCTTCATGATGCTTTGATGGTCTACAAGGAGGTGTCTGATTATAAGCCAAGAATGCCGGATGATGATGTTCTTACATAACAACAAGATAAAAGGTCGAAAACCCTTTTAATCGGGGAAGTACGCCTTCATGAAATTTGTGAAGAAGATTCAAGGCTTTGAGCTCAATCGCTAAGGGACTTGCCGAGCCAAAGGCCAGAAGCTATTGTCTCAAGATATGCTACTTACTAGAATGTCTGCATGATCGAGCTCGTAGAGACGCAAGATATTGCCAACAAAGAACGCATTCTACAAATATGAGTATACAAACATGATGAAAAAGGTTACGGATCTCGTAAAGGTTCCAAGAAGCGAAAGATCAAGAGGTATCTCGAGGGAAAAGTTATACCAAGAAGCCTTAACTTCACGTAAAGAAGTCTGGCAAATCGTAAGGCACACCCATCGAGGTTGTCGATTCCCAGATACCGCCAGTCAGCCGATGAACTCATAAATGCGTATGAACTCATCAATGCCGCAAAAGAGGTATCGACCATCGAATAAGTAGACAAGAAGAGAAAGTGCTTTAAATGTGAAGACTATTACGTAAAGCCTTGCGATGAACTCATAAATACCGCCAAAAGTGGTGAAAGATACCAAGCCCCATCTCGCAGTAAACCGCAGGAATTATGGACCAATCGCCTAATGCCGATGAAAGCTCATGATGAAGATAATGAACTAGTCATCTCTCAAGTCCTAGAAAATCAAAAGGGCTAAGGTTAAAAAAAGTAATCGTGTAGAGGTATCTCAAGAAGAACCTACACCACATGTCATTTGAACAAGCACCTATAGCAAAGGTTGTCGTGCCATCACACCATCAAAGGGGCCACATATGCACAACTTCAAGAAGCCCCGCCGAGTGGTGACTTAGTATCCGACCGATGTCAACGCCACACTTAAAGATCCGAAGAGCTCTCTAAATGCTCAAACGCCCGCTCTGCCTGCACAACCACAACCACAACAACCACAAGTGGTTGATGAAATGGTAAATGAACTTCATTTCGACATGCCAAAGAATGCAAGATGTCAAGAAAATCCTTGAAATGAGCAGTGTTCTAACTCCAAGAGAGGGATCAAACCGAGACACCTACTCGTAATGATCAACTGTGGTAGTAAATCGAAGTTAGCCACTCGTGAAAAGGTTGAAGTACCTCAAACTTCCAACAAAGAAGCAACACCGAAAAACGAGACCAACTTCATGGAAGGGTCACAAGTTTCAGACTACTCACCGACATTGCTCGTGTAGCCGAATGGTTTGTACTTGTGAATCTCTTTGTTTTCGCCTTGTTAACTAATAAAATTTCTTTGTTACAGTTGATTTAGAAATAAAAGAGCAAGAGGAAGTCAAAGCTTGCCTGATCCGAGAAGGAGGCCCATAGCCTCACCACTTAAGGAACAGGAGCCTGTCTCACAGGTTCCAACTGAGAAGAAAAATGAAGAGACTGAACAGTCTCTCTCTTCAAAAAAGAATCCAGAGACTTGCAAGGTCTCTGAGGAACAAGTATTTGAACCTTCTGCAGAGAAGGTATATCATTCAGATACCTATAATCTTCAAAGACAAATCTTTGATCATTTTTCTCAAACTAACAATCGCCTACTTAAACAAAGTTAAAAAGAAGTAGAAGTTGCAGGGAGTCAGCCAATAATTCTACAACCAATGGAAATTGATGAGGCCAAAACCTTCATCACAAGAAAATTTCCGAGACCGCATAAGTCTCTGAGCAACAAGTATCTGAGCCTCCAATAGTGGTGGTAATTGACCTCTCAGATATCTGATTTTGAAAATAGAATTTTTCTTGATAAAATTTCCTAAGTGTTATGTTTCTAATCTCTGGTTCAATGAGAAAGAAAGATCATCGAGGATCGACTTCCCGCCTCCTCCTCATATCCGTATATCCGAGGCACTGAACTCAAAGAGTCCAACCCTCCGAGCCCGTTGTTGTCGCATGTAACACGATGCTCGACTACTCTAAAACAGATATCTAAACAAGTTTTGAAACTAACTCAAAACTCTTCTTTCAGCTCAAAGTAGTGCCAAGAAGGAGTCAAATGATGACTATGAGAACCTTCTTCCCTTCTTCAAGACTCATACTCGCCAAAGCATATTCAATGCTTCAAGAAATGGCAGAGGTTAAGGTGCTCGATCTCCGAAATACCGAGAATCACAGATCAACCAACAAGACGAAAGTAAGAGCTCTAGACTGAAAACTACATCCATGCAATGTTCCTCATCAACAATATCAAAGTCATGCACCTAATGCATAAGGATTTTTCCAAGAAAGTGGCACACAAATTGGTGCAAGCCTTCAAACAGGCAGATGGTCAGACAAGATTACAGATGGCATTCAAGCCAGTCCTGCCCCAGACACTACAATTTATTCCTTCTGAACAAGAAGAGGTTAATGGGCAAAAGATCACTATTCTCAAGTGATTAATCTTGTATCCAAGACGATGAGGAGGAAGAAATAGATGAGAATAACTTTGATGAACCTCCTCCGACCATCACAAAAAGAATGATGATGATATGACGGATGATGATGCCCTCGCACTGTGTGATGTGGAGGAATTGCACAAGGAAACAATGCCTCACCGCCAAAAGCACACCGAGAGGACATCACAAAGAAACCCTCCCCATCTCCTCGTAATCCACTCATCCTTCACAAAGAATCCCAACAACAAAAAGACACTATCGACAAGAAGTTGAGCACTCGAGGAAACAACTCGTAAGATATTAAATACTCAAACCAGAATCGCCAACTCAAACAATCGTTGAAGAAGAGCAACAGCCCATCTTCAACTTGAAGAAGAGCTAGTTAAATCCAGAGATAAGCTCAATCAACTACAAGATCAATACTTACAAGAGATGAGCTTACTCGAGGTAAAAGAGCTCCGGATGTCAGAAATGCTATTGCTAAGGAGCTAGATAATCAAGAAGTATCTAAAGAAAAGCATGATGCTAAGGTCGCATCACCATCAAAAGAAAAACCATCCTCCTCTCGTGAAGGAAAGAAGACCATCTCCTAGATGGTTGCCGGATCGAAAATCTTGAAAATGTCCAAGAGGATGAAGATCACGGGTGATGACTCAGATGATGAAGAAGACAAGACTTTGGCAATAATCGCAATGAACACTTGACGGTTTCTCATCTTAAAAGGAAGCTAATTGCTCCAGAAGTTTTCAACAAACTGCCAAATGTCCACTCCCATGAATATATGAATAGATATCATGTTTTAGCACATCTTAAAAGGGAGATGTCTTCACAAAACAAAGATGTAATCGCCTCCATCCCTCAGATATGCGTAAATTACCGAGCTCATCACCGAGAACAACCAGTATGATCATTGCTCAGAAGGATCTGGGAATGGTAAGGGACGATGATGTGTCACTAGCTGAAAAAGCTTTTCATGAGGCAAGTTACACTGCTGGAAAAGCAGATGCCATACTAGGCCCATTAGCAGAGCTCACTCATAAGGAAAATGGACTTATCAAACAAAATCAGGAGCTCAAGGTGAACTTCGTGGTTGGTCACCGCTTAACTACTTGCAAAAGAATTTGAGTCCTCTCGATTCTTTTGTGGTACTTAGTCAGTCAACAATGACTAAGGGGGAAGAATTTGGATCTCAAGATCAAGGGGGAGGAAAGAAGAAATCTAGAGTTGGTGCCGCTCAGAAAGGAAGAGAAAACAAGAAAACATCCCAGCCACCACTCAGAATAGATGATCCCTCATCAAATCAAGTCGCTTAAATAGTAGCTACTTCCCCCAAAGCCCAACCAAGAAACTACAATGGTAACAAGGGCCATGGCAAAAAGACCTCCAAGGAGTACCAAGGCTCCAAGGAGAAGACAAGTAAGAGGGATTGATGAATCTTCTGAAGAAGAAGAAGGCCAAATCAAACTCGGGCAATGAAGAAGGTCAAAAGTCTCACAAGAATTAATCTTGATGATGATGAAGAGATCGATGAAGATGAAGCCCTTCACGTAAAAAGGAAAATTGATAGCCTAATCGAGCCCATAGTCGCAAAGCCTTTAGCGCCTAAAACACCCTCCGGAAATACCAAGTCAATCCAGGTGGTTCTTCAAGCAATCCCCAAAGGAGAATTCTAGACAAAGAAGGAACAGTTGAGAGAACAAAGAAAACTTCAACTACCACTCGCTCAAGAAGCCAAGATTGAGTATGTGAAGACCAACAATGATTCCTCCGCTCACAGTGCATTAATCGGAAGAATGGCTACCGGATTCTCGGAACTCAAGCACTTCATCGTTAAATTCAAGGTTTCTAGAACCAATCCATAAACAACTCATGGCATGGAGAAAAGATAAGCCATCTGATTAACACCAACCACATCAAAGCATGGTTGATTTTGAAGTAATCAAGAGAATAGAAGCCATGAAGAAGGACCTCTCGATGAATGTCCTTATGGAAAGCCGATGATGTGCACATAATTCTCAACATTATCGAATGTGCACAAGAGAAAGACTTGGTGGAACCCTATGAGTCCTTCTACTTAATCAAGATCAATACAAGGGTGACATCGATATCCAAGATTATTTATGAATACTTCAAGCTATCGACATCGTAATCGAGCATGCCCGAAGTGGGGAAAGTATCTGTGGGTCAAGCATTTTGTCAAGAGAAATCCCACCAAAACCTACAAGGAAGTATGTGGATTTGCTAGAGACACGTATATGATTGTTTAACTCTTCTCTATGACTACTCGATGATATCAAAAGGTTTGGTGATAGGAAATTTGCATCGATCCATGGAACTGCTTTTGAAGACTTGAGGATTTTGAAGACTTGAAGACTTGTCATTTAAAATGTTCACTGGAGCTTGGTAACTCCAAATTGTTCTATTCGACTAAGTAGTTTCGGATTTTGCCGATTGATCTTTTCTTAAATCTTGAAAAAGTTATCAGAAGCTTTCTCTGATCATATCTGATGAACTTACTCTCAGATATCATTTTCTATAAAAGATAACTTATCAGCAAAGATCACACCTTGTGATTTGGTTGATGTTTACTTTCTGCACTTAATTATATGAATTGAAAGATCATAAGAAATGATTAAGTGGTGGATTTTTTCCTCATCCAGATTTGTAATAGGTCAGATAGTCATCGTTGACTGATCAAAATGGAGGAAATTTGTTAGAATATCTGCTTAGATTTTGATCAAGAACCTAATGACTTATCTTAGCTCAGAAAGGTGATTAGTACTCTTAGTTCACTTGAACACTGTAAAAGAGGAAACTCACTGAGTATGATAGTCTAGCAAATCTTGTATAGGATGATAGGTCTAGAAATGCAATTTTTATTTTCTGAAGAAGACCAAGAAGAAGGCATCCAGCAGGAAAAGATCAACGAATTTGAAGATTTGAAGACTGCACAAGATTGCTGAAGACAAGGGTTTTCCAGAAACCTATGTCCAGATATCTTGAAGAAACAAGTGTTTCGAAACATACATGTTGCAAAATATATCTGAGAATAAAAGGTTTCTGAGACAAGGAAAGTGCCCACAGATATCTACACTCAGATACCTTGGACATAAAACATGCTTCTGAAAAAGAAACATATTATAACAAGTTGTTCAAACAAGTGGTGTCTGGAGCTATGATGATCTCTGGAAAAGAACATGCAAAGCCTCAGAAAGCTTGCATAGTTCCGTTGGCACTACAGGACAAAATATAGTACAGTGCATTAAATGCATGCATGTAAATGTCTCAATAAAACAAAGAGCTTCTGAAGAAGAAGACAAACCTGCTACAGTACTATATTCATATATCAATAGTTTGAATTTGATTTGAGCCTAACGGATACTATTCAAATGGCACTTAAATTCATCTATAAATATCAACACTTAGACTGCTTGAGAACACACCTTAGAACACACTGAACTCCAAGAACATTGAATACTCACACAAGCGCTCTCAAGCAAACTACTTACCTTCAAGCTTCTCATACTCAAAGCTTTTGAACTAAGTAGCACAAAAGTTCTAAGTGTCCTGATCCTCAACGAGCATTGTTATTTGTGGAAGAGTTGAACTAAGATTTCTTATCTAAGTTTCATTCTCTTGAACACTTACCATAGACTTGGGTCAGTAGAGAACAAGATACCATACATTGCAAAGTGTATTAAGTATACTTGATTCATAGAGCTATCTCAATAATCAACAAGTTATTAAAGAAGCTCACCGACAATTTACCTTAACCAACACCTTAAACGTGGAGTACAGGAAGTACTTAGTTTGGGAAACTAAGGAATAACTCCAAGGTTATTGAGCACAGGAAGTACTTAGTTTGGGGAAACTAAGGAACAACTCAAAAGGTTTCGAGTATTGAAGTACTGGTCAGGAAAGCCGGGAATAACTCGTGGGGAACACTTGGTTGAGAACCTAGTGCATTTAGGAATCAAGTAAAGATATCTCGTAAGGTTACCTCATTTATCTTAGTGGATTCTAGGTCCGAGAAAGACCAAGTGGATTAGTTGAAGGATTACGCCACCTTCAGATACCACCATAAAAAGACTTGTGTTATTTACTTTTCGCAGCTTTATTACTTGTTTTACGATATTAAGTACTTACACTTATCCTCAAACACGCACTTATCTCGTAAGTCTTCCGCCTCGAATTAAGTATCGATATCTTCACATATCTCGAGAAATCGTTTATCGACAAAAGTTTTAAAAGACTATTCACCCCCCTCCTAGTCTTTTACTTTGCCGTTATCTGGACCAACAAAATCCAACTGGATGTTCTTGATATTGAGTCAGAATCTGAGGAAGATGACTCAGATGACTCCAAACTACCTTCACTCGTAATTATGTGGCATCACTCATGAATTGATCGACTTTGGTCAAAAGAAAAGGGAATTATGTGGGTTGTCAAGAGATCTATTCAGATTGCTCCAACATCGAGCCTTGCCTAATGGCTGACAAGGTAACCAACATTTCTCAATTCATAGACTATGAATGTGATGAGGAAGAAATCAGAGTGATGAAAGAATAACATTTGTTAGTGACACTCTTACTGAACTACACTCTTATTTAAGAGATCCTTTAGAAAAGGGAGGATTGGACACACAAACAATAATTCTACCACTCTAAATAAGAGTGATGAAAGAATAACATTTGTTAGTGCTCAGCAAGACGGTTCACAAACAACCTATAGCATTGGTCAGAAAGCTAAGGCTGTTGACAAAGGAAAGGGCCATACACAAACCTTTGTGGAAAAACAAGTCCAAAAGAAAACTTTGGGAACGGTTCTATAAAGAAACATAACACCTAAAAGTGTAATCACCCACTTTATGTCTCAAAAAGGAAAAATTGTTGAGTAGGCAAATTTTCAAACATCACGCTTTCGGAAAGAAAGACGCTCCAGACTAGCAAAGTCGCCGAGAAGAGAACTCAGATAGCACTAGGTGCTCGAAATGGCATTGGCTATAAAGCCATCGGGAAACAACTTGCTCATGAGTATAAACAAAAGCAAGAACGATGGATAAAAGCCTCCTTATGTTCCTAATCGACAAAAACATGTTCCTAAGAAATATATACAAAAATGGATTCCTACAGGAAGATTGTTTAGTCCAGGTGGTTCCATTATTGAAATGAGAACTTAAACTCCTATTTTATGTTTTGTGCGTAACACTCCAAGGAAGAATCTAATACGGCATTTTGATAGTAGATGGGAAGCACATGATGAGAGAAAAGCAAATCGTCAACTACAAAGTTTGCATCGACCAGATATCGATTTTGGAGGAGAAATAAATCCGTAGGATTTGAGATTCGAAAATGGGAGCCCTTACAATCTCTGGTGTACTTCATGTATAGGGTCTGAAATATAATCTTCTTAGCATGAGTCAATTCGCTGACAAGGAGTTCTCAGTAAAGATCAAATCTAAATTCTGCAAACTGATTGACAATGAGTCAAAGCAGACAGTCTTGGTTGCTAGGCGGAAAGGAAGTCCTTATGTTGTCGATCGGCATCCGCCATAATCAAGAATGTCTCATGGTGAGTCAACCGCCACATCAAGAAAATTGGCTATGGCATAAAAGAATGAGTCACTTGACCTTCAAAACTCTGAACAAGCTAGCCAAGAAAGAATTGGTGGTTGGTTTACCCAAAATGGCATATAGAAAAGATGGTATATGCTCAGCCTGCCAAATGGGGAAACAATCCAAAATATCTTTCAAGTTTAAAACTAGACACTCCAGTGAAAGGCCACTGCAAATGTTACATATGAATCTTTTTGAATCCTCTGTAACTAGCTATGCAGAAAGAAGTATGGTCCGTTGTTGTTGATGATTACTCAAGATTCACTGGGTTGTTTTTCTTAAACAAAAATCTGATGCAAGGATTGAAATACCCAACTTGCTGAATAAGCTTGAAGTCATGAAAAATGACAAGGTATCTGTAATCAGAACACACCATGGCACTGAATTTGTGAACCACTACATAAAAGAGTTTTGTACCTGCAAAGGTATACAACATCAACTATCTTTAGTAAGGACACCACATCAAAATGGTGTTGCTGAAAGGAAGAATAAGACTTAAAAGAAGCAAAGAAGAACAATGCTTACGACATCAAATAAGTGAAATATATTGGGTTGAAGCTGTTAACACAGCCTGCTACACTCAAAATAGATGTTTGATTAACAAACACCATGACAAAACTCCTTATGAACTTTTGATTGGTAGACCCCCTAGTATCAAACATCTAAGGGTGTTTAGTTGCAGATGTTTTTGTTCTTAACAATGAAAAAGAATACTTGAGAACATTTCAACCAAAAGTAGATGAAGGAGTATTTCTTGGTTATTCTCCTAATAGCAAAGCCTACATAATCTACAACAAAAGAAAGCAAAAGATTGAAGAACTGCTCATGTAGTTTTCTATAAAGGAAACAAGAAAGTACCCTTGAATGAAGAACTCTCGATAGTTCAAAGAACTAATGTTAAAAGATTCTGGAGAAGAATCCTGCAAAAGGAAACAATTCTGTCATTCACTTAGAGGATGACTCTGACGATGAAAAGCAACCATTGCTTAGTAACAACCACATGACTCTAAGACATGATGAAGAATTTCCTATGAGAATTCCAGAAATGGAACAGGTTACTGAGAATCTTCATCATGAAGAGGTTTCGAGAATGAGATTGAAAATCCAATCCCGTATATCTCTAACATCGAAAAAGTGTCGATATCTATGGTATTTTCCGCTTGCCGATATCTCGATAATCAACAAGTATCCCGTCAAGATCATAATGATTCACATTCATATCAAAATGATATTGATCCTATTAGTTCAAAATCCATTATAAAATGGATAAGAAATCATGTCAAAAGGATGTGATCGTCCTTTAGACCAAGGGGTTAGAACTAGAGAGCAATTGCGGAAATGTAGACTCTTCTATGGATGTTTCATCTCAAATATTGAACCAAAACTATAGAAGAAGCATTGAAAGATCAAGATTGATCTGCAATGCAAGAAGAGTCGATCAATTTGAGAGAAACAAAGTCCGAAACTAGTTCCATTTGTTGATGGAATATCCGCAATTGGAACCAAGTGGGTTTTCAGAACAAAATGAATGAGTCCGGTGAAATAACCGTAAACAAATCAAGGTTGGTTGCCAAGGATTCACCTGCATCAAGGACTAGATTTTGATGAGTCATATGCTCGCTTGCAATATCGATGCAATTAGACTATTTCTAGCCTTTGCATTTCATAATGACTTTATAGTTTATCAAATGGATGTCAAAATTGCATTTCTAAACTATGAACTTATCGAGGAAGTCTATGTTGAACAACCACTGCTTTGAAGTTTCCACGAAAGTAGAATGGTCTATAAGCTCGTAAAGCTCAGATGGAGGAAACAGCTCCAAGAGCATGGTATAATACTTTAGCCAAATACTTGTTGATAAAACACTCTTTACTTTGAACCATGAAGGAAACTACTTTAGTTCAAGTATATGTCGATGACATCATATTTGGATCTAAAGACAAGCAACTTTGTGAAGACTTTGTCGAGCTCATGAAAAGTAAATTTGAGATGAGCATGATGGGAGAATTGAACTACTTCCTCAAGTTGCAAGTCAAGCAACTCAATGATGGAATATTCATCACCAAACAAAGTATGCAAAAGATATGCTCAATAAGTTTAATCTAAAACCTTCTGAAAAGAATGCTAGGATACCAATGAGCATTGAAACCAAAATGACCTATACTGAATCTGACAAGAGTGTTGAAGAACACAAGTATATGAAATTGATTGTGTCTCTACTATACCTCACTACAAGTAGACTGATATTCAATATGCGCTTGGAGTGTGGTAGATTTCGCATAAACCGATGCAATCACACTACAACATTGCTATGAAAATATTAAGGTATGTAAATGGTACTGTAGAAGTTGGATTATGGTATCCCAAAGACAGTGGATTGAGTTTAGTTGGCTATTCTGATGCTAACTATGCTGGATCATTGCTTGATAGAAAAGCACTTCAGGAACATGTCAATTTCTTGGTGCCAGACTAATATAATGGTTCAGCAAGAAACAAAACTCGATTGCCACATCCACCACAGAGGCTGAATATATTGCTGCTGGATGTTGTGCTTCACAGATATTGTGGATACAACAACAACTCAGAGACTATGAGATCAATGAAGAGAAAACTCCTATTTTCGCGGATAACACATGTGCTATCGCCATAACTCGTAATCCTAAGTTTCATGCAAGAACAAAGCACAATCGATGTTAGACACCACTTCATTAGAGATCATGTTGAAGAAGGCAATATAGAGATACTCAAAATTGGTACCAAGACTAACTTGCGATATCTTTACAAAGCCTTTGCAAGAAAGGTGTTCTTAACCTTAAGACATAGTCTTGGGTTAATGGAGTTACCAAAAGAATGAAAAGTTCTAATCACGAGATGGAAACTCGTAAGGAGAAAAGATATCTGAAACGGTATCCAGATATCTAAGGCAAAAAGGTATCTAAGATAGGAACTCATATACTAAAAGGAGCTAAAAGTGTGAGTGAGACAGGAACTCAGTGTGACTAAGAAGGGAAAAGAAGAGATAAGATATCTAGAACGGGAATCCAGAATATCAAAGACAAAAGGTGAAACATATAGCAAAAATATATCTGAGACGGGTACTCAGATATCAAAGGTTAAAGGTAAAATGGTTATTTGAAGATTTCGAGATAGTACTCGACATCTAGATCACTCAGTGAGGGAGAACATAAAAGAAGAAAGCAGTACAACTATCTGTAGTCAACTACTCTCTCGTGTTTTGTATTATTTCCATATTTGTGAAATATATGAACAAATGTATTGTTTGAAGATAAATTTAGAAAACAAAACTGTCCCTTAGTCACACAGAAGAAATGTGATTCAGATAGCTACTCGCCAAAGTTCATTAATTGGGCACGACATATGAAGTGATTGTCATAATTGCCGGAAAAGCAATCCCAAATCTTGATGAAATAGGCGCTTTAGATTCAACGGCCAAGATTTAATCTCGCTAAAATGTAGTGGATCAGAAAATGCTTATGGCCCACTAGCATTTAATGCAAAGTAGTTTTCACCCACGCCTTTTCAGCATACGTATACATATGCACAAAATAAATTTGTATGTATATGTATGTTGAGATTTATGTCAGATATATAGGATTTTGGCTAAAGAATTCACTTTTGCTCAATCCTACATTTGCACTTACATAAAAACAACAAAATCTCCCAAATTTCCCTGCAAATCCTCACTGCAAACACTGATTCCTACTTAGTTTTTCTGCAAAGAATCACTAATCTCCTACCTTAATCTCTTTCCGACTTTCAAAAATTTTCACTATTTAAAGAGATGGCTCCAAAACGTGTTTTACCTGTAAATCCTGTTACTACATCCGGTATCATGAAAAGCAAGCACCAAAGGTCGGTCATAACAAACAATCGGTTGATTGAGAGTTCAATCGATTATTGAACCTCAAATCAGGATGATTTGGGAGGTGCCATGATTGAGGAATACCTTGTTGTCGCTATTGAAAACCAAGTTGATAGGAAGTTGATTCTTGGTATGCTTCTTGGTATGCTTGAAAAGGCACAAATCAAGGGTTTCCTATCTGCTACTTCTTCACTGGATGTGCTGGAATTCTATAACAATTGCAGGATTATTTCCTATGTTTCTGAAGGCACTGAGATAGTGTCGATAAAATCAAAAGTTCAAGGAAAGAACATCCGTTTGATCTTGACAACTTTCTGTGAGTTATTTGAACTTCAAAATCTTGGAAATGATTTTGAAATAAACACCAAGGATGATGATCTCCTTGAAGGTGTGAAACAACTATATAGTGATGTGTGTGATCTTGAAAAATCAGATACACCCATCGACTTCAAACTTCGACATCGTAACTAGAGATCCGCTGGATCGATGTGTTGGCATGCATTCTTCACAGATGCTTTGATGGTCTACAAGGAGGTGCCGACTAGATAAGCCAAGAATACTGGATGATGCTGTTCTTGTTGAATCAACAGAACAAAAGGCTGGAAAACCCTTTCAATTGGGGGAAGTACACCTTTATGAATTTTGTGAAGAAGATTTAAGGCTTTGAGCCTAAAATCGTTAAGGGCCTTGCTGAGCTAAAAGCCACAGTAAGCTATGGACTAAATATATGCTTCTTGCTGACATAGCCAACAGTAACTTGCTCTACAAATATGAGTGTACAAACATGATGAAAAAGGTTACTGCATCTCAGAAAGGTTCCAAGAAACGAAAGACTGATGAGGTATCTGAGGGTTCCATTGCAACCAAAAAGCCCAGAACTTCATGAAAGAAGTCTGCTGGCAAATCAGAAGGCAAAGCCATTGTGGATGTCGACTCTCAGATATCTGCCGCCACTGCTGATGAACTAATCAATGAAGATGAACTCATCAATGCTGCTTAGTCCACAGCTGATGAATTCATCAATGCTGCTAAGTCCACTGCTGATGAACTCATCAATACTAATAAAAGCAGTGAGAAACTTCAAACACTCTCTGCAGAAGCAGCATGGATTGTTGATAATTCAGTCCCAGATTTCAATGTCTGAAGATGAGGGGGAAGCAATAATCCCCAAGGTTTTCGAAAGAGCAACTAGTTCAAAGGTTGCTGAAGAAGCAACTGTGTCCAAAGTCACTGGAAAAAACACACCATCAGAGCAAGTATCAGTTAAGCATATTGAAGATGCTCTGATGAGTGGCAACTTAGTGTTGGAGGATACTGCCATTGCCTCAACACTTAAAGTCTGTCTCAAGCAGATCTGGATAGGCCTCATACAGCATCACCTTCTTCATCCAGATCAGAATCACCACACCAACCACAACAACCAATAGTGGATGCTGCTGAGATGATACTTGAGTTACAACATGAGATACCAACATCTTTCCTTGCTGAAGAAAATCCGGTAAAAGAGCAGGTTTCCCAACTCAATAAGAGGGATCAAAATGAGGCATCTACTCAGAATGATCAACCAGGGGAGGCAACTGAGTTGCACACTCAGGATAGGTCCAAAGTACCTCAAACTTCCAACAAAGAAGTGGTCCAAGAACAACAAGACCAACGCATGGAAACTTCACAAGTTCCAGAGACCAGTCAGCCTAACAAAACTCAGGTAGCTGAATGGTTTAACTCTTTACTTGTGATAACTTATGCTTAAATCTTGTAACTTATTAAAATTTCTTGTTACAAGCTGGAAAGCTTGCCTCAGAGACTGAGAAGGAGGCTACCACAGCCTCACCTCTTAATGAATCTGAGCCTGTGCTACAGGTGATAGAGAGTTCCTTAAGATATTACTTTTCAGATATATGTTAATACACTTATCTAATTAAGTGAATGTTTCTAATGGGCTCCAACTGAGAAGAAGAATGATGAGGCTGAGAAGCCTAGCTCATCAGAGAATCAACTAGAGACTCACATAGTCTCTGAGGAACAAGATTCTGAGCCTTCTACTAAGAAGGTATATATCTCAGACATCTATACTTTCCACTCTGATCATTTTTCTAAAATGCTTAACACTTTCTACTTACAGACTAAAAAAGAAGTAGAAGTTGCTAGGGATATGCCACCTCAATCCCCACAACTAATGGAAGTTGATGAGGCCAACAAGCCTCCATCATTTGAGAGAATACCAGAAACTGCACAAGTTTCTGAGAGACAAATATCTGAGCCTCCTATTGTGGAGGTAATTGACTTCTCAACTGTGACTTCTATATCCTAAATTGTCTAATTATTTCTCTTAACAAATTTCTAAGTGTTATGCTATATTCTCGCATTCAAAAGAAAGAGAGAGAGGATGTCGAGGATCAGACATCCAAGTCCCTCATCACACCAAGATATCTGAGACACCTGGAATCTCAATAGTCCAACCTTCTGAGCCTGTTGCTGTTGCATAGGTAATACAGATACCTGACTACTCTAAAACCCAGATATCTACTTAAGTTTTGAAACTAACTCAAAACTCTCTCTTCAGCTGCTAGTGCCACAATGGTCCTCAAGTTTGCATAAGGACCTACTTCCATTTTTCAAGAATCACACCGCCAAAGCATCTAAATTGCTTCAAGAAATGGCGTAGACTCAGATGCTCGATTTGACTAAAATAAGAAGGTCACCGATCACCCTACTAGAAGAAAAAGAGCATTTGACCTTGAAAATTATGTCCATGCAATGTTCCCAACAGAGCAATATTCTTTGCTTCTCTAATGCATAAGGACTTCATCAAGGAAGTGGCACACAAGCTCACTCAAGCCTTTGAAAAGGCGTATAGTCGCACGTAATGGAGATGGTATTCAGCCAATCTTGCCCAAGTCTCTACAAATCATAGCCTCCGAGCAAGAGGAAGTAAATGGTCAAATGATCACTATTCCGTAAGTGATTGTTAGAATATCTGCTTAGATTTTTGATCAAGAACCTAATGACTTATCTTAGCTCGTAAAGGTGGTTAGTACTCGGTTCACTTGAACACTATAAAAGAGGAAACTCACTAAGTATGATAGTCTAGCAAATCTTGTATAGGATGTTAGGTCTCGAAATGTAATTTTTATTTTCTAAAGAAGACCAAGAAGAAGACTTCCAGCAGGAAAAGTTCAACGGATTTGAAGATTTGAAGACTGCACAAGATTGCTGAAGACAAAGGTTTTTCAGATACCTATGTCCAGATATCTTGAAGAAACAAGTGTTTCTAAACACAAGTGTTGCAAAAGATATCTGAGAATAAAAGGTTTCTGAGACGAGGAAAGTGCCCACAGATATCTACATTCAGATACCTTGGTTATAAACTATGTTTCTGAAAAAGAAATATTTTATAACAAAGTTGTTTCAACAAATGGTATCTGGAGTTGTGATAATCGATGGAAAAGAACATGCAAAGTTTCAGAAAACTGAGATTGTATAAAGATCTCCGATACCATGCATAGTTCCGTTGTCACTACAGGACAAAATATAGTACAAGCAGTATTAAATGCGCAGTAAATGTCTCGAATAAAATGGTTGCTTCAAGAAGAAGACAAACTCACATAAAGATTATATTCAGATATCAATAGTTTGAATTTGATTTAAGCTTCAATCTGATACTATTCAAATGGCACTCAAATTCATCTATAAATATCAACACTTAGACCGCTGAGAGAACACACACATAAGACCGAACTTACATTGAATACTCACACACAAGTTTTCAAGCAAACTACTTACCTTCAAGCTCTCTCATGCACCAAAGCTCTTGATTCTAAGTAGCACAAAAGTTCTAAGTGTCTTGATCTCAAGCATAGTTAATCGTGAAGGAGTTGAACTAAGATTTCATATCCGAGATTCATTCTGAACACTTATAATAGACTTGGCCAAGAGAGAACAAGATACCATACATTGAAAAGTGTATTAAGTATACTTGATTCATAGAGCTATCAATAACTCAATAAGTTATTTAAGAAGCTCACCGACAAACAAACCTAAAACCAACATCATATTCGCGTGGAGTATAGGAAGTACTTAGTTTGGGAAACTAAGGAATAACTCCAAGGTTGTTAATTGTGAAGTACTTAGCTTGGGAAGCTAAGGAATAGCTCTAAAAGGTTTCTCGAGTGTGAAGTAATCGTGGAAAGCCGGGAATAACTCAGGGGAACACTGTTGGGAACCTAGTGTATTTAGGAATCAAGAGAAGATATCTGTAAGGTTAACTCATTTATCCGTCTTTAGTGGATTCTAGGTCTCGTAAAGGTCAAGTGGATTAGTCAAGGATTACGCCACCTTCAGATACCACTATAAAAAGACTTGGTTATTTAATTTCATAGCTTTATTACTTACTTAACTTATCTTGCAAATGTACTTACACACATCTTGGCCGAAAGCACGTACTTATCACATAAAAGTCTTCCGCCTCTCGAATTAAGTATCGATATCTACGTATATCTCGAGAAATCGTGTTTATCGACAAAAGTTTTAAAAGACTATTCACCCCTCTAGTCTTTTACTTTGCCGTTATCTCGACCAACAAGTGGTATCAGTCGGAGGTTCCCAAGCCTTCAAAGATCAACCTAGATCCCGTATATGTGCTCACTAACCGCTTTTCATCTACACTTGATTCGCTTGTTTAGTGTGTTTGCAGGATGTCTTTATGACGCCCAATTCTCAAGCCGTAGAATTATGAAAATGGAAGAACAACATGATGCTCCACCTAGAAGCCATCAAGGATTTAAATGATCAAGTAATAAAGAATGGCCCAATAGTCCTTCAACAACTCAAGCAAGTCATAGAGGTTTCTAATGGTAGAGACAGAGAACAAAGTAATGGGTCTTCACCGACATGCGCCAACCAAAGGGTAGACCTACCACCAAGTTATTTATGAACCAAAGCTCAGAGAGCTCGACATCTAAGATGCCAAGAGAAATCGATCGATGGTCGTGCTCGTAATATCATCATACGCTCTACTCAGAGCACATACAGGTAAACTGTGGGTGCAAAACGAAAGTGGCTCGCAACCGATTGAAGAAATCAGGCTTAAGACCGAGAAAACAAAGGAAAACAAGTTTGAAGTTTTGAAGCTCAAATTCCAAAACTTTAAACAAGGTCCCACAGAGACTCTTGAAGAACTAGATTTTCGGTTTACAACACTTATGAGTGACATGGCTGCACTTGGTGAAAGTAATAGATATACCATTCCAAAAGATTAAGACTATTGTGAGAAGTCTAAATCATAACTGGAACACACAAAGTTTTTCTACTTTAACCAAGGAATACCAGATATCACTTCATCAGAGAAATTTTCTCTCATCTTGCCATCGGACTATGAGACAACTCAAAGAGAACAAACAACTGAGAAGTTGCAGAATGTTGCTTTAGTTGCTCAAGGAACTTCTGAATAGAAGAAAGGCAAGGAAGTGACTGAGGATGCTCTTACTGTAAAGCAAATGGGAAAATATGTCAGTCGAGAAATTGAGAGAAGAAAAGCCAAAGAAAAGTCAAAAGCATCTAGCTCAAACTACCACCAAGACAAACATATGCAAAGCTCACGAACAAGTCGGCTTTAAAGCATCAAGTATCGAGGAAGCGTAAATCGAAACGATATCTGCTTCTATTGTCGTAATCCTCGGTCATTTCAAGAAGGATCGCCTGCCTCAACAAACTAAAGACAGGTTACAAGAAAGACAGAAGAATCTTCAAAAGAAGTCAGAGAGCTATGCTCACTGAAGAAAGGAAAAAGATTCAAATGCAACTGGATGCTCTAGATATTGAATCTGATTCTGATGATGAGGATTCAGATGATTCCACACTGCCTTCCCCAGAAATGTGCGGTGTCTCTCATGAAGTAATTGACTTTGTCAAAAGAAGAAAGAAGTGTGTGGAATGGCTAAAGAAATCTTTCCAGATATCTCCAACATTGAACCTTGTCTAATGGCTGATGAGGTAACACATACTTCCTGTTATACTTATGAATGTGATGAAGAGGGAATCAAAGATCTGGAAAAACTCAAAAGAGAACTTGATCTCTACAAAAGAGAATTTCTAATGATCGGAGCTAGAGCCGAAAGTTTTGAAGAAGAAAAGAATTCTCTTGAAAAGGAAAATTCTCAATTAATCAAGATATCTGAGAAAAAGGATGCTGAAAATGCATTTCTTAAGGCTCAGATATCTGAGACCGAAAAGTCACATAAAGAAGCAATGGCCAATATTCAAAAGAAATGTGAAGATCTTCTTTATGAGAATAAGGAACTCAAAAAGAAAGAACTATCTTTTCAATCTTATGCTAAAGCTAGTGACACTCTTACTGAAGTACAATCTTATTTAAGAGATCCTTCTAAAAAGAGAGGACTTGGGCTGGACACACACACAGACAGTCCCACCACTCTGAATAAGAGTAATGAAGGACTAACATTTGTCAGTGCTCAGCAAGGTGATTCCCAAACAATCTACAATATCGGTCAGAAAACTAAGATTGTTGACAAAGGAAAGGCAGTTGCGACTAAGCCTTTGTGGGAAAAACAAGTCCAAAAGAAAACTGATGGAAATATTTCTGGAAAGAAATATAACACTGAGAAGTGTAATCACCCACAATGCTATGTCTCTCAAAAAGGAAAAATTGCCGGAGCTGACAAATTCTCCTATGTCACGTTTTTTGGAAAGAAAATAGATTATCCAGAGACTAGCAAAGTCACGAGAAGAGATCTCGATAGCACCAGTGTTCGAATGGTATCGCTATAAAGCCATCAGAAACAACTTGCTCGTGAGTACAAACAAGAGCAAGAACGATGGTTAAAAGCTAGAATTGCTCACAACAATTATCGGGTGGAAGATAAATCAAGCTAATAATCAATGCTGTGGCTAGAAGAAATCTGGCTAGGAAAGCTAAGTTTGCTGAGAAGCAGACTCATGACAGGTATCTGAAAGCACCAAATGGAGCACCAAGGAAGACACCAAGGAAGAAAATAGTTCTTAACAACAATGATACAAATCATTTAACTAGGATTCCTCCTTATGTTCCTGTTAGACAAAAGAATGTTCCTAAGAAATTCATTCAAAAATGGACTCCTACTGGAAGATTCTTTAGTCCAGATGGTTCCATTGTTGGTATGAGAACCTAATCTCCTGTTTCCTCGCTTTTGTGTAACACTCTAAAGACTAATTCAAAGTGGCATTTTGATAGTGGATGTGGGAAGCACATGACAGGAGACAAAGCAAATCTGATTGACTACAAAAATTGCAATGATGGACCAATTATCAGGTTTGCTGGAGGAGATGAAAATCCAACCATAGGTTTTGGCAATTTGAAGTTTGGAGCCCTTACAATCTCTGAAGTACTTCATGTAAAGGGATTGAAATATAATCTCCTAAGCATGAGTCAACTAGTGGACAAAGGGTACACTATCAAGATCAAGTCAAAACTATGTAAAGTGATTGACAATGAGTCAAAGCAGATAGTCTTGGTTGCAAGGCGTAAAGGAGATCTTTATGTTGCTGATTGGGCATCCGCCACAACCGAAGAATGTCTCATGGTGAGTCAATTTGGCCACACTGAGGAAAATTGGCTATGGCATAAAAGAATGAGTCACTTGAATTTCAAAACTCTGAATAAGCTAGCCAAGAAAGAGTTGGTGGTTGGTTTACCCAAAATGACATATAGAAAAGAAGGTGTATGCTCAGCTTTCCAAATGGGAAAACAATCCAAAACATCTTTCAAGTCGACATTCCAAAGGAAAGGTTAATTACAAAGTTACATATGGATCTGCTTGAATCCTCCAGAACTAGTTATGCAGAAAGAAGTATGGTCCGTTGTTGTTGATGATTACTCAAGATTTACTGGGTTGTCTTTCTCAAACACAAATATGATGCAAGGGTTGAGATACCTAACTTGTCAATAAACTCAAGTCATGAAAATGACAAGGTATCAGTAATTAGAATTTCCTATGAGAACTCCGTATGGAGCAAAGTTATCGAGAACCTTCATCATGGAGAGGTATCTCAAAATGAGATTGTTGAAATACAAATTATATCTCTAACATCAAAAAGTGTCGATATCCATGGCATTTCCCATGTGTCGATATCTTAGATATCGACAAGTATCTCATCAAGATCACATTGATTCACATTCAAATCAAAATGATATTGATCCTACTAGTTCAAAGCCCATTATGAAATGGATAAGAAATCATCCTGCAGAGGATGTGATTGGTTCCATAGACCAAGGAGTTAGAACTAGAAGAGCAATTGCTGAAAAAGCAAATTGTCTCTATGGAAGTTTCATCTCAAACATTGAACCAAAGACTATAGAAGAAGCATTAAAGGATCAAGATCGATCTGCAATGCAAGAAGAGTTGGATCAATTTGAGAGAAAAGTCCGAAACCGGTTCCATTTGATGACGGAATATCAGAATCGAACCAAGTGGGTTTTCGTAAATAAATGAATGAGTCCGTGAAATAACCGTAAACAAAGCTAGGTTGGTTGCCAAGGATTCACCTGCATCAAGGACTAGATTTTGATGAATCTTATGCACCAGTTGCAAGATTGGATGCAATAAGACTTTTTCTAGCCTTTGAAGCTCATAATGACTTTACTGTTTATCAGATGGATGTCAAGAGTGCATTCCTAAATGGTGTACTTGCTGAAGAAGTCTATGTTGAGCAACCACCGTGTTTTGAAGTTTCTAAAGTAGGATGGTCTATAAGCTTCGTAAAGCTCAGATGGGTCAAACAATCTCCAAGAGCATGGTATGATACATCGCCGATACTCCGAAAAGTGGTTTCAAGAAACGAGATGTTGATAAAACACTCTTCACATTGAACCATGATAGGAAACTACTTTTAGTTCAAGTATACGTTGATGACATTATATTTGGATCTAAAGACAAGCAACTTTGTGAAGACTTTGCTGAACTCACGAAATGTAAATTTGAGATGAGCATGATGGGAGAATTGAATTACTTCCTAGGGCTACAAGTCAAGCAACTTAATGATGGAATATTCATTAGTCAAACAAAGTATGCAAAGGATATGCTCAACAAGTTTAATCTAAAGCCTTCTGAAAAGAATGCTAAGATACCAATGAGCATTGAAACCAAGATGACCTATACTGAATCTGACAAGAGTATTGAAGAACAAAAGTATAGGAAATTGATTGGGTTTCTACTGTACCTCACTGCAAGTAGACCTGATATTCAATATGCAGTTGGAGTGTGTGCTAGATTTCAGACAAATCCAATGCAATCACACTACAACATTGCCATGAAAATATTGAGGTATGTAAAGGCAATGAGAAGTTGGATTGTGGTATCCAAAAGATAGTGGATTGAGTTTGGTTGGCTATTCAGATGCCGACTATGCTGGATCATTGCTTGATAGAAAAAGCACCTCAGGAACTTGTCAATTTCTTGGTGCTAGATTGATATCTTGGTTCAGCAAGAAACAGAACTCAATTGCCACATCTACCACAGAGGCTGAATATATTGATGCGGGATGTTGCGCTTCACAAATATTGTGGATACAACAACAACTCAGAGACTATGGACTCAATGAATAGAAAACTCCCATTTTCTGTGACAACACAAGTGCTATTGCGATAACTCAGAATCCTAAGTTTCATGCTAGAACAAAGCACATTGATGTTAGACACCACTTCATCAGAGACCACGTTGAAAAAGGCAATATAGAGATACTCAAGATTGGCACTGAAGACCAACTTGCAGATATCTTCACTAAGCCACTACAAGAAAGTAGATTCTTAGCCTTAAGACACAGTCTTGGACTAATGGAGCTACCAAAGAACTGAAAAAGTTCAGATATCTGAAAAAGATATCAAAGGAGAGAGAAAAGGAATCTGGAACGGGTATCCAGACAAGAGAAGACGTATCTGGAACGGGTATCTAGAAATTAAAGGCTAAAGGGTAAAATGACTATTTGAAGATCTCTGAGACGGGTACTCAGATATCTAGGTCACTCAGTGAGGGGGAACACAAAAGAGAATAGTACAACTGTCTGCAGTCAACTACTCTCTTGAAATTTGTATTATTTCTATCTTTGTGTAAAACTGTGAAAAGACAACAAGTATAAGATAAACTCAGATACAAACAGTGTTCTCATTCACACAGAAACATGACTTAGATAGCTAACAGCCAACATTCATTAAATGGGCACAATTACATTTGTTGATTGTGATCATTGCTGAAGAAGCAATGGTGATCCTTGATGAAATGGGCGATTGATCTTTACGGCGGAGATTAATTCTCGGTAAATAGTGGATCTGAAATCCCAAAGATGGCCCACTATGCATTTAATGCCTAACAAGCTTTTACCCACGCCTCATAATTCACGTATTCATATATACAAAACCAATTTGTATGTATATGTTTGTCTAAATTTCGTTATATATAGGATTTTGGCAAAAGAAATCACTTTCGCCTAATCCAACATTCCGACTCGCAAGAATAGCAAAACCATTCTATTTTCTCTACAAATCTCGCCCAAATTAGTTTTTCAGAAGAATCACTAATCTTACACCTTAATCTCTTTCAAACTTCAAAAACTTACGATATATAAAGAGATGCCCCAAACCATCAACTACCCAGAATCCTAGTACTACCACCGCAAGCAAAAGCACCGAGTCAGTAGTTATTAACAATCGATTGGTAGGAACTTCAATCCCGATCATTGGACTTCAAATCACGTAATGATTTGGGGTGGTGCCATGATCAAGGAATACCTCACCGCAATTGTTGAGACTCAAGTTTACGTAAAACTTATACTTAACATGCTTGAAAAGGCAAAATCAAGGGTTTTCTATCGCCTACCCAAAGAGAATCTCTTCACCGGATGTGTTAGAATTTTACAACAACTCTAGGATTATATCCTGTTTCAAGGAACCGCAATAGTGTTCATCGTAACTTCACCCAAGGAAAGGAAATCCTTCTGGACTTAACAACTTTCTGCAAGTTGTTTGACCTTCAAAATCTTGGAAAGGATTTTGAAATAGACACCAAGGATGATGATGTCCTTGAAGGTGTAAAACAATCTGCATAAAGGATGTGTGTAATCTTGAAAATCGATACACCCACCGACTTCAAGCTTACGACATCGTAACCGCATATCCGCTGTTCACTGGGATGTGTTGGCATGCATTCTTCACGGATGCTTTGATGGTCTACAAGGATGTGCTGACCAAATAAGCCAAGAACACTGGATGATGATGTTCTTATTGCAACAACAAGACAAAAGGCTGGAAAACCCTTTCAATTGGGGAAATTACACCTTTATGAAATTTGTGAAGAAGATTCAAGGCTTTGAGCCTACAATCGCTAAGGGACTTGCTGAGCCAAAGGCCACAGTAAGCTATGGTCTAAAGATATGTTACTTGCTGGAGAAGCTTGGCATTGAGCTCAGAGAGAAGGCAGACATTGCCAACAGCAACCTACTCTACAAATATGAGTATACGAACTTGATGAAAAAAGGTTACTGGATCTCAGAAAGGTTCCAAGAAGCGAAAGACTGAAGAGGTATCTGAGGGAAAAGTTGCGACCAAGAAGCCCAGAACTTCACGAAAGAAGTCTGCTGGCAAATCAGAAGGCACACCTATTAAGGTTGTCGATTCCCAGATACCTGCCGTAGCTGCCGATGAACTCATAAATGCAGATGAACTCATCAATGCTGCAAAAGAGGTATCGACTTCTGAACAAGTAAACTCAGCAAGAGAAAGTGCTTTCAGAAATGTTAAGACTATTGCCAAAAGCCTTGCTGATGAACTCATCAATACTGCTAAAGAAAGTAGTGACAGATACCAAGCCCTATATGCAGAAACCGCAGGAATTATGGACTAATCAGTTCCGAATGCTGATGAGAACTCTGATGATGAAGATGATGAATTAGTCATTTCTCAAGTCCTAGAAAAATCAAAAAGGGCTAGAGTTATCAGAAAAGTAATCGTGTAGAGGTATCCAAGAAGAACCTACACCAAAGGTCACGAACAAGCACTGCTATAAAGGTTGTCAAGAATCAACAAAGGTCAAGGTAACTGCACAAACTACACCATCAGAGCAACAAAGACTGAAGCATATTGAAGATGCTCTGATGAGTGACACCTCAACACTCAACAGTCTGTCTCAAGCACAACAACCACAACAGCCAGATGTGAATATCACCGAATGGTACTTGAGTGCAGATACCAAAGATCTTCATTGTCAAGAAAATCCCGCAAAAGAGCAGTTCCCTAACTCAATGAGAGGGATCAAACCGAGACATCCGCCGTAATGATCAACTAGGAGGCAACCGAAGTCAGATACTCGTGCAAGGTCCAAGTACCAAACTTTAAACAAAGAACATGAAATGGAACAACAAGACCAACGATAGAAGGGTCACAAGTTCCAGAGACCAATCACCGACATTGCTCGTATCCAATGGTTTAACTCTACTTGTGATATTTTGTGCCACATAATCTTGTTATTTAATAGAATTTCTTTGTTATAGGCTGATTTAGAAACACGAGAACAAGAGGAAGCTGAAAAGCTTGCCTCATAAACTGAGAAGGAGGCTTCCACACCCTCACAACTTAAGGAATCTGAGCCTGTGCTACAGGTGATAAAGACTTCCTTAAGATATAATTTTTCAGATATTCGTTAATACACTTCACGAATAAGTGTTTGTTTCTAATAGGCTCCAACTGAGAAGAAAAATGAAGAGACTGAAAAGTCTATCTCTTCAGAGAGGAATCCAGAGGCTTCCAAGGACTCTGAGGAACAAGTATATGAACCTTCTATAGAGAAGGTATTTCATTCAGATATTTATACTCCTCAAAGAGAAATCTCTGATCATTTTTCTTAGACTAACACTTTCTACTTAACAGTTTCAAAAAGAAGTAGAAGTTGTTGAGGAATTTCCCACTCAATCCTCACAACATATGGAAATTGATGAGGCATCAAGGCCTTCATCACAAGAAAAGATTCCAGAAACTGCACAAGTTTCTGTGAGACAAACATCTGAGCCTCCAACAGAGGTAATTGACATCTCAGATATCTAATTTGTGAAGAAAAATTTTCTTGATAAAATTTCCTAAGTGTTATGTTTTAATTCTCAGGTTCAATCAGAAAGAAAGGTTGATGAGGACCAGACTTCCAAGTCTCCACCTCACAACAAGATATCTGAGGAAACCCCTGTCTCAGTAGTACAAGTCTCTGAGCCTGATGTACTCATTCATGTACCTTAGAAACCTAACTACACTTGTACTCAGATATCTACACAAGTTTTGAAACTAACTCAAAACTCTCTCTTTCAGGCTCAAAATAGTGCCAAGAAGGAGTCAAATGATGACTATGAGAACCTTCTTCCCTTCTTCAAGACTCATACCCTGCCAAAGCACATTCAATGCTTCAAGAAATGGCAGAGGTTAAGGTGCTCAGATCTCTCTGAAATATTGAGAATCACAGATCAACCTACGAGACGAGCACGAGCTCTTAACTTGGAGAACTATATCCATGCAATGTTTCCCACGGAACAGTATCAAGTTGCGACCTTATTGCATTTAAGCCTTTAATCAGGCTGATGGTCAGACAAGATTACAGATGGCATTCAAGCCAGTCCTGCCCCAGACTCTACAATTTATTCCTTCTGAACAAGAGGAGGTTAATGGCAGAAGATCACTATTCCTGAAGTGATTAATCTTGTATCTGAAGACGATTAGGAGGAAGAGATAGATGAGAATAACTTTGATGAACCTCCCTCTGACCATCACAAAAAGGATGATGATGATGCCCTTACACCAGGGACGGGAGGGATTTCACAAGGACACATTGCCTCAGCTGCTGAAAAGCACACTGAGAGGACTTCACAACAATCCCCTTCTCCATCTCCTCATAAATCTACTCATCCAACTTCCCAACACAAAGTTACTACTGAACAAGTGGTTGAGCACTCTGAGGGAACAACTCAAAAAATAACATATGCACAAGCCAGAGTTGCTCAACTCAAACAACTGTTGGAAGAAGAACAACAGCTACATCTTCAACTGGAAGAAAAGATAGCTGAATCAAGAGCAAAGCTCCAGAAGATTGAAGATCAAACAATCAAGGAGATGGAAGCTTATGCTGAAATGAAAGAACTCCAGCTTGCTGTTCAGGCAATTGCTGAGGAATTAGATACTGAACAAGTATCTAATGACAAGCATGATGCTAAGGCTGCATTCCAAGAAGATATTCCATCCTCCTCACTCAAACATCTCTGAGATGGTTGCTGGACTAGAGAACATTGATGATAATGTCCAAGAGGATGAAGATCACTGGACTGATAACTCAGATGATGAAGAAGACAAGACTTTGGCAGAACACCGCAATGAACACTTGACGGTTTCACATTTGAAAAGGAAGCTGATTGCTCCTGACATATTCAAAGAAGTCGCCAAATGTCAACTCCAATGAATACTTGAATGTATATCAAGTATCGCTAAATTGAAAAGGAGTTATCTTCTCGTAACAAAGCCGCCATCAGATCCCTCCGTAACTAAAGTCATTCATCGAGCTCATCACCGTGAGAACAATCACCGGGTCATTTCTCGTAAAGATCTAGGCATGGTGAGGGAGGATGACCAAAACATGGCTGCAAAAGCTTTTGAAGAGGTGGGCTATGTCACCGAAAAGCAGATGCTTCAAGGCCCATCGCGTAGCCATCGATAAGGATACCGGTCTTATCAAACAAAATCAGAGCTCAAGTCCGATCCGAAAAGTTGGTCGCCATAACTATCTGCAAGGGAACTTTAACTCCCTTTCAGAATCCTTTGTGATTCTTAGTCAGTCAACAATGACTAAGGGGGAAGAATATCAAGAGGCTCAGAGAGGAAGAGGAAGAGGAAACAAAAGAAAATCTGAACAACCACCTCTCAGAATAAATGAGCCCTCCTCCAGTCAGACTGCTCTACAGATAGTGGCCACCACTCAACTTTCTGAACAAGGAATGACAACAAGGGCCAGAGCACAGAAACCTCCAAGGAGTACCAAGGCTCCAAAGAGAAGACAAGTAAGAGGGATTGATGAATCTTTTGAAGAAGAAGAAGAAGGCCAAATCAAATCCATGGGCAATGAAGAAGGCTGCAAAAGTCTCACAAGAATTGATCTTGATGGTGATGATGAAGAGACTGATGAAGATGAAGCTCCTCTTCACAGAAAAAGGAAAAGTGAAAGCTTAACTGAGCCCATAGCTGCAAAGCCTTTGGCAGCTAAAACACCCTCTGGAAATACCAAGTCTATCCAGGGTGGTTCTTCAAGCATTACCCCAAGGGAAAATTCAAGACAAAGGAGGAACAGGCTGAGAGCTGAACAAAGACAAAATCAACTTCCACTCAGGCCAGAAGAAGCCAAAATTGAGTATGTGAAGAATGACAACAACTCCTCCGCTAATGTGTGCATAAATCGTAAAATGGCTCCGGATTCTCGAACTCGTGCATTTATCGCTAAATTCAAGGTTTCCGTAACTAATCCATAAACAAATTTCGGCATGGAGAAAAGACAAGCCAATCTTGATTAACACCAACCACATCAAAGCATGGTTGGATTTTGAAGTAATCAAGAGAACAGAAGCCATGAAGAAGGACCTCTCTGATGAATGTCCTTATGGAAAGCCAGATGATGTGCACATAATTCCCAACATTACTGGAACAGGCACAAGAGCAAGACTTGATGTGGAACCCTATGAGTCCTTTTACTTAACTGAAGATCAATACAAGGGTGACATCAGATATCTGAAGATCATTTATGAATACTTCAAGCTGTCAGATATCAAAATCGAGCATGCCTGAAAATGGGGAAAGTATTTGTGGGTCAAGCACTTTGTCAAGAAAAATCCTACCAAAACCTACAAGGAAGTCTGTGGATTTGCCAGAGACACAGATGATTGTTAACTCTTCTATGACTACTCTGATGATATCAAAAGATTTGGTGATAGGAAATTTACAGATTGACCCATGGAACTGCTTTTGAAGACTTGAAGTATAGAAGACTTGAAGACTAGTTCATTAGGATGTCTACTTGGAGCTTGGTTACTCCTGTTGTCCTAATTTACTATGTACTTTTGTATCTTGCTGACTGAGCTAAATTGCATTATGTACTAAAGTTATCTGAACTTTCTTTGTAACATATCTGATGAACTTACTCTCAGATATCACTTTCTATAAAAGATAACTTGTCAGCAAAGATTACACCTTGTGATTTGGTTGATGTTTACTTTCTGCACTTAATCATATGAACTTAAAGATCATAAGAAATGATTAAGTGATGGATTGTTTCCTCATCAAGATTTGTAATAGGTCAGATAGTCATCGTTGACAGATCAAAATGGGGGAAATTTGTTAGGAATATCTGTTTATATTTTGATCAGCAACCTAATGACTTATCTTAGCTCAGAAAGGTGGTTAGTACTCTTGGTTCACTTGAACACTGTAAAAGAGGAAACTCACTAAGTATGATAGTCCAGCAAATCTTGTATAGGATGTTAGGTCTCGAAATGTAATTTTTATTTTCTAAAGAAGACCAAGAAGAAGACTTCCAGCAGGAAAAGTTCAACGGATTTGAAGATTTGAAGACTGCACAAGATTGCTGAAGACAAAGGTTTTTCAGATACCTATGTCCAGATATCTTGAAGAAACAAGTGTTTCGAAACACAAGTGTTGCAAAAGATATCTGAGAATAAAAGGTTTCTGAGACGAGGAATGTGCCCACAGATATCTACATTCAGATACCTTGGTTATAAACTATGTTTCTGAAAAAGAAATAGTTTATAACAAACTTGTTTCAACAAATGATATCTGGAGTTGTGATAATCGATGGAAAAGAACATGCAAAGTTTCAGAAAACTCTGATTGTATAAAGATCTCCGATACCATGCATAGTTCCGTTGGCACTACAGGACAAACTATAGTACAGTGCATTAAATGCGCAGACAGAAATGTCTGAACAAAAATGGTAGCTTCTGAAGAAGAAGACAAACTCACATAAAGATTATATTCAGATATCAATAGTTTGAATTTGATTTAAGCCTAACTGATACTATTTAAATGGCACTCAAATTCATCTATAAATATCAACACTTAGACTGCTTGAGAATACACACACATAACATTGAACTTACATTGAATACTCACACTCAAGCTCTCTCAAGCAAACTACTTACCTTCAAGCTTTCTGTTGCGACCAAAGCTCTTGATTCTAAGTAGCACAGAAGTTCTAAGTGTCCTGATCCTTAACAAGCATTGTTAACTGTGAAGGAGTTGAACTAAGATTTCATATATGAGATTCATTCTATGGAACACTTACAATAGACTTGGGTCAGTAGAGAACAAGGTACCATACATTGAAAAGTGTATTAAGTATACTTGATTCATAGAGCTACTGAATAACTGAATAAGTTATTTAAGAAGCTCACCTGACAAACAAACCTAAAACCAACACCATATTCGGCGTGGAGTAGAGGAAGTACTTAGTTTGGGAAACTAAGGAATAACTCCAAGGTTGCTGACCACAGGAAGTACTTAGCTTGGGAAGCTAAGGAATAGCTCAAAAAGGTTTCGAAAGTACAGAAGTACTGGTGGAAAGCCGGGGAATAACTCAGGGGGAACACTTGGTTGGGAACCTAGTGTATTTAGAAATCAAGAGAAGATATCTGTAAGGTTAACTCATTTATCTGTCTTAGTGGATTCTAGGTCTGAGAAAGGCCGAAGTGGATTAGTTGAAGGATTACGCCACCTTAAGATGCCACTATAAAAAGACTTGTGTTATTTACTTTCTGCAGTTTATTACTTGCTTAACTTATCTAGCAAAAGTACTTACTCACATCTTGTCGAGCACGCACTTATCACATAAAAGTCTTCCGCTCTCTGAAATTAAGTATCAGATATCTACATAGATATCTGAGAAACTGTGTTTATCGACAAAAGTTTTAAGATACTATTCACCCCCCCCCCCTCTAGTCTTTTACTTTGCCGTTATCTGGACCAACAGTGATCAATCTGGTCTCTGAAGATGAAGAAGAGAAGGAGACTGATGAGAATGATTGTGAAGAACCTCCTTCTGACCATCACAAGGATGAGGATGATAAGATGGATGATGATGATGCCCCTGCACCAGGGTCAGGAGGGTTAGCACAAGGAACTAGTGCCTCAGCTGTTGAAAAGCTCACTGAGAGGACATCCCAGAAATCCCCTCCTTCATCTCCTCAGAGATCTACCCATCTATCTCCCCAACAAAAAGACACTACTGAACAAGTAGTTGAGCACTCTAAGAACAACACTCAGAAGATATTGAATGCACAAGCCAGAGTTGCTCAACTCAAACAATTGTTGGAGGAAGAACAACAGCTAAATCTTCATCTGGAAGAAAAGATAGCTGAATCCAAAGCAAAGATCCAAAAGATTGAAGATCAAACCATCAAGGAAATGGAAGCTTATGCTGAAATGAAAGAACTCCAGCTTGTTGTTCAGGCAATTGTTGAAGAATTAGATACTGAGCAAGTATCTGAAGACAAGCATGATGCTAAGGCTGCATTATCAAAAGATGTACCATCCTCCTCACTGAAAGGAAAGAAGCCCATCTCTGAGATGGTTGCTGGAGTAGAAAACATTGATGAAAATGTCCAAGAGGATGAAGATCACTGGGCTGATGACTCAGATGATGAAGAAGAGCAGAAATTGGCAGAACACCGAAATGAGCATTTGGTGGTGTCTCATTTGAAAAGGAAGCTGATTGCTCCTAAAATTTTCAACAAGCTACCAAATGTCAACTCCAATGAATACTTGAACAGATACCAAGTACTGGCTAAATTGAACAAGGAGTTATCTTCTCAGAATAAAGCCGCCATTGCATCAGTCCCTGCAGAGATGAAGAAATTCACTGAGCTCATCACTCAGAGAACAACCAGTCTGGTCATTGCTCAGAAAGACCTAGGAATGATTATGGATGATGACCGAAACTTGGCTGCAAAAGCTTTTGAAGAGGCTAGCTATGCTGCTGGAAAAGCAGATGCTATTCAAGGTCCACTGGCAGAGCTCACTGATAAGGACAATGGACTTATCAAACAAAATCAAGAGCTCAAGGCTGATTTGGAAAAGTTGGTTGCTGCTTACAACTATCTGCAAGGCAACTTTGACTGCCTTTCAGGATCTTTTGTGATTCTTAGTCAGTCAACAATGAATAAGGGGGAAGGATCTCAAGGTGCTCAAAGAGGAAGAGGAAGAGGAAGAGGAAACAAAAGAAAATCTGAACAACCACCTCTCAGACTAATTGAGCCCTCCTTCAGTCAAGCTACTACTCAGATAGTAGCAACAACTCAGCAGATTCCTGAACAAGGAATGATAACAAGGGCCAGATCACAGAGACCTCCAAAGGGAACCAAGTCCCCAAGGAGAAGATAGGTAAAAGGGATTGAAGAGTCTTCTGAAGAAGAAGAAGAAGAAGGCCAAATCAAATCCCAGGGCAATGAGGAAGGCTGCAAATCACCCAATAAAAGAAATCTGGAAGATAATGATGAAGATGAGAATGAAGATGAAGCTCCTCTTCACAGGAAAAGGAAAATGGTTGATAGCCTATCTGAGCCTATTGCTGCAAAGCAATTGGCAGCTAAAACACCCTCTAGAAATACCAAGTCTATCCAGGGTGGTTCTTCAAGCAATCCCCCAAGGGAGAATGCAAGACAAAGGAGGAACAGGCTAAGAGCTGAACAAAGAAAACTACAACTTCCACTCAGCGAGGATGCCAGAATTGAGTATGTGAAGACTGATGAACATTCCTCCTACAGGTGCATTCAACAGAAAAATGGCTATTGGATACTGGAACTAAAGAACTTGCTTCTAAATTAGAAGGGATATCCAGTACCCATCCATCAACATCTCAAGGCATGGAGAAAAGATAAGCCTATCTTGATCAACACCAATAATATCAAAAATCGGTTGGATTTTGAAGTGATCAAAAGAATAGAAGCTATGAAGAAGGACCTCTCTGATGAATGTCCTTATGAAAAGCCAGATGATGTGCACAAAATTTCCAACATCACTGGAACAGGCACAAGAGCAAGACTTGATGTGGAACCCTATGAGTCTTTTTACATGACTCAAGAGCAATACAAGGGTGACATAAGATATCTGATGATTATATATGAATACTTCAAGCTATCAGATATCAGAATTGAGCATGCCATGAAATGGGGAAAGTATCTGTGGGTCAAACACTTTGCCAAAAAGAATCCCACCAAAACCTACAAGGAAGTCTGTAGATTTGCCAGAAACACTGAGATGATAGTCAGGACCTTGCTCTATGACTACTCAGATGATATCAAAAGGTTTGGGGATAGGGAATTTGCTAATTGATTTATAGATCTGCTGATTGAAGACTTGAAGATTTTGAAGACAAGTTTATTAGGATGTCTACTTGGAGCTTGGTTACTCCTGTTGTCCTAGTTTACTATGTAATTTTGTATCTTGCTAATTGTTTTGTAACCTACTTTATCATTTGAAAAGGTTATCTGTGAACTTTCTTTGTAACATATCTGATGAACCTACTCTCAGATATCAATCTATAAAAAGATAACTTGTCAGCAAAGATCACACCTTGTGATTTAGTTGATGTTTACTTTCTGCACTTAATTAAATGAATTGAAAAGATCATAAGAAATGATTAAGTGTTGGATTGTTCCCTCTTCCAAGTTGTAATAGGTTTTAAAGATAGTCATCGTTGACTGATCAAAAAGGGGGAAATTTGTTAGGAATATCTGTTTAGATTTTGATCAGCAACCTAATGAATTATCTTAGCTCAGAAAGGTGCTTAGTACTCTTAGTTCACTTGAACACTGTAAAAGAAGAAAATCACTGAGTATGTTAGTCTAGAAAATGTTGTATAAGATGTTAGGTCTCTGAATGTAATTTTTATAGCTTTGAAGAAGACCAAGAAAAAGGCATCCGGCAGAAAAGTTCAACAAATTTGAAGATTGCAGAAGATTGCTGAAGACAAAGGTCATTAGATACCTATGTCTAGATATCTTAAATAAAAATAAAAAACTAATTCGTTGCCTTGATTTTCAATAAACAAGTTTTGCAAAAGATATCTGAGAACACAAGGTTTCTGAACAAGGAAAAGTGCCCATAGAAACCCACACTCAGATACCTTGGATAAAACTATGTTTCTGGAAAACAATGTTTCAACAGGTATCTGGAGATGTGAAGGTCTCTGCAAAGGGACATGCAATGCTTCAGAAAGTGTGCATAGTTCTGCACCGCAGACAAAATAGTACAATGCAATAAATGCGCAGACAGAGACATCTAAACAAAAGAGGAAATCTCTGAAAAGAGACAAGGTCTTCTGCATTACTATTTTCAGATATCAATAGTTTGAATTTGAATTGAGCCTAACGGATACTATTCAAACGGCTTCAAATTCAACTATAAATATCACCAATTAGAATGCTTGAAAGACACACTACACCTTGAACTTACAGTGAAAATACCAAGCTTCTCTGATAATACAACTAGTGGTATCTTTCTTTCAAGCATACAAGCCTTCTGCCTACTTACTCTTTAGCTTACAGTTGCGACTAATCTCTTGAATTCTAAGTGAAGTGTGTTAAGTGACTCTTGTTCAAAAAGGTAGTATTACATAACTGTAGAAGTTATTAATCTACCAATCTGACAAACTCTCCTTAACCAACACTTTAAACGGCATAGAGTACAGGAAGTACTTAGTTTGGGAAACTAAGGAATAAGTCCAAGGTTACTGAGCATAGGAAGTACTTAGTTTGGGAAACTAAGGAACAACTCAAAGGTTTCTGAGTTTAGGAAGTACTTGGCTGGGAGCCGGGGAATAACTCAGGGGGAACACTTGGTTGGGAACCTAGTGTATTTAGGAATCGAGAGAAGATATTTGTAAGGTGAACTCAATTATCTGTCTTAGTGGATTCTAGGTCTGAGAAAGGTTGTAGTGGATTAGTTGAAGGATTACGCCACCTTCAGATACCACTATAAAAAGACGGTCATTTACTTCCAGCGATTTACTTATCGTTCTCTTTATCCTGCTAAGTATTTAAACACATTATATCTTGCTGAGCACGTGCACTTATCATAGAAAAGTCTTTCGCTCTCTGAAATTAAGTATCAGATATCTTCACAGATATCTGAAATTGTGTTTATCGACAAAAGTTGTAAAAGAATATTCACCCCCCCCCCTTTAGTCTTTTCCTTTGCCGTTATCTAGACCAACATCAATTAAACAATAGACGGATATATATATTAGGAGAAATATGAACGCGGTAGGAATAATCAGAAACACAGTATACAGGATATAACTATAGCATTCGTACGATTGTCACATGTTATTTGTTCAGAAACCGTTAAAGCGATCTTAACCAAAGACATTTTCGAATATTTTAGACTTGAGTAATAATCTGATTGTCAGACATATAATCCTTGAACAAACGATTATAATATTTTAGACTTGCGAATCGAATTAACGAGTTTTACGAAGATTTTAGACTAGCATAACTCGTACAAATAAATTCATAGCATATAACCCTAATACATGCGAATCATCATATCACTACCGCATTCACCATGAATTTAGCTACTCATGATCATGCAATTCTCATAAACATTAATGTTTGAATAGATGATAGACATAAGATTGATGGAGATAAAATTATTGATGCGCTCAAAATTAATACTTATAAAACACAACTAGTAAAGCAATTGTTATAGACAGACAAGGCTTAAACCACAGGGTCGTTCTCTCAAGGAATTGATTAAGCTAGTTCTAAAGAATAGACTCGCTTGTGTTGGTTGTTAACAAATAGTGTGTGGATATTTGATACTTCAGCCCTAGAGCAAATTCTAACATGCACAAGACAAGGTAAAACCCTAGGTCATGCAATTCTACAAACAACGAAGCTAGATAAATCCTTTCAAAAGTCTCGACACGACATAAACCAGTTAAGGATGCACTATGCCTAGTTCATCACTCTTGCTATTGTGAATACAACCATATATGGATAATAAGTACGGATAATCTACACTAGTTTGCTTATCGATACGAACCAATTAAGGATGCACTATGCGTAGCTCACAAACAACATGCAACTATACAATATTATCTAATTAATCAGAGGTAACAACTTGTCACGTACGAGCTAAATAAGTAGTTGCACAATTGATACTTGGATACGTCAGTGACATGGGATCGTCTCAAAGGAAATAATGCTTCTATTGAATGAGAGATTGAATCTGTAGAGTGTTTACAATGCTTGAAAGTAAGAAATTATAGACTAGGAAGGTCTGAAGGTATGTAAAAAACGAGTTACAAGTGCCCTATTTATAGAACCAAGGAAGTTCAAATTCAAAAATCATGGGAAAAACTGCCAGAAATCGTGGGGTTGAACAGGTCTCACCGCGGTGAAGGTGATGCTCACCACGGTCACCTGTTTTTCCAAATTCACTGGACAGTTTTTACAGCGGTGAGCTCCTCCCCGGGAAAGAGTTGATTTTCCCCACTTTCTCCTTATTTGACTCCCTTTTCTCAACCTCCTTGTCACCTCTTTGGAGTAGTGGCCCACTACTAGCCTTGTGTGCTTCAAGAAGCTTTGAACGAGCTTCGATTCACATACGCTCCTCCAATTCCTTGCCTTTTTTTTTTACCTAAAAACACCTAAGAAAGTACAAAAACACAAAAAACACCCAAACGTAAAAAAGCACCAAAAACACTATAAAAGGCTAAAGGACTTAACAAAAACATGGTAAAAAAGACTAAATAAGTCGTTAAAATAATGACTCATCAATTATCAAGGATAAACGATCACAAGAAAGCGAATTGCGAAAGTAATATGAATAGATTAACAAATCTCTAACCTTCGAATGTAAATCTGTGAATAGTATTGATTACATGAATAACCAAGCTCAAATCTCCCAAAATCAAGTCTAGGGTTCAAAAATCTTTTACAATGGTTTGGTATGAAAGTTGTATGAAAAAGAATGAAGGAAAAAGCATATATATACAAGGAATTTCAGAGCCTATTGATGTGCTCAAATTATTACTTAGAAAACAAGTAGTAAGCAGTTGTTGTAAACAGATAATGCTAACCACAGGATCGTTCGCTAAGGAACCAATTAAGCTAGCACAACGGTTTGAAAGAAAATAGTTACTTGTGAAAACAGATTGATTTGTTTGGTTTTGATTACTTCCAATAACTAGAAAACAGAAAATGCAATGTAGTTGACTTCAATGGGATAGAAAGAACACAGTAGTTACGATCAAGCAATGCTAATTCTCTCTAGGGATACGTTCATATTGTCACACGGTCGGTGTACAAAAATCAGTCAATCCAATTCAACTAATCGTTATTTGAATATTTTGAAATAGAGAAATCATGGGTCATCAATCCACGATCCTTAACCGGAAACAATTTTGAAAGTCTTAATCTAGCTTATTGGATTGAAGGTCTTATAAAGATTTAAAGATAGACGAACCTATATGAACGAATCTAAACCCTAGAAGCGAATATGCATAACCGTCACATAACTACCATGTTCGGAGTGGTTTAGCTACTCATGATAGAAGCAAGGATCAAAGAATTCAAGATATTGCTCATGCTAAACATAAACATAATGATAATTGCATGCAAGCTCATATAATTCGACAAACAAGAACAAGAACGAATTGTAAAGAGATAAACAATAGAGAATTACCAAAATAACCAGGAATTCGATATCAATCCTTCAATCAAAGATAAAACCAAGCTCCAATGTAGTTTAATCTCCAGGATAATGTGTAGGAGCTTTTTTCTAAGAACTAGGTTAAAAGAAGTATGAAAAAGTATTACTCATTCTAAGCTAATAAGGAAAAACGAATTGGGGCGACGCCACACGGCGGAAAATAGCTCGCCACAAGTAGTCTTCTTTATCGCAATAGAAATCCAGCTCGTAAAATCTCGCTACGGCGGACCAATTTCCTCACTGCGGCGAGCCTCTAAATAGCTCCAGCCTCTAGCTCAGAAAATCTCAAGGGCGATCTCAACTTTGCGTAATTCCAGCGCCAGAAAATCTTGCCACAAGTGACAAAATCCTCACAAGCGAGCCATGTTAATCAGCTTGCCTTTATTTTGGATCAAAATCATTGATTCCTGCAAAACAACATCAAAATACCAAAGCATAAAAACGTACAAGAAACACAAGAAAACAATAACCAAGGACTAACAAAGACCGCTAAAAAGGACCAAATGAGTAGTTAGAATATTGTTTCATCAAAATCTCCAAACCGAACCTTTGCTCGTCCCCGAGCAAACACGCAAAAACAAACTAGACTCTAGACTACGACACATAGTTACACACACACGAGTCGGACTTCCAAGTGACGGAACTCTACCATTGTAAGCATTAATTTCACAAGATGCAAAAGGTTTGCACTCAACCAACCTTGACAGAAATAGAGCACGAAAAATCCCGTAAGAGAGTTTCGCAAGTAAATAACACTTTAGTCTAACTCTCCAATCCCTCACAAGGAAATCCTACACATCTCTCTCTCACACTCTGGAAGTGTCCAGTAGGTTAATCACTCAAGAAACAATAAGAGAAAAGGAAGGTGACTTTCGTCACAAAGGTGCCTCAAATACCTCATGCAATGTACTCAATTAGTTAAGTCAGAAGGGGCTTTTCCTTGCACACAGAAACTTGTCGGAGCATTTAACCAAACTTCCATATCACCACATATTTGCATACAATAAATTAGATGCTAATCAATTTGGCCACTATGGGCTCTTTTAGTCTCACTTTTTTTTTTTTTTTGGTAGTGTCTGTTTTACCGAAGTCTGCACTTTTGTGCGTGTCAGTTTGGTGTACGTGCCATCAACCCTCACGGACATATAGATTTTTCAGACCACGCCGGTATATAGGTAGTATTTGAAACATGCCTAACACGACTACGCTAGTGACAAGCACCACTGATACACTCCGAGACGAATCAACTAATCAGGGGAAGTAATACATATTACAAAAATTGAATAATAAACATGTCAACACATCAGATTTCTTCTCCCCAAACCGGTTCTTCGCAATGTACTGTCTTTTGATAAAATAAAACATGAAGAGCATGCCGTTCGTCATACTTAACTTAACTGAGTACACATGAGAATGAAAAGGCGCAAACCAGAGGGTTTGCACTTCCCGATAGGATCATACAAGCGCCGGTACAATATTTTTTCATTGGCATAAAGTTTCTCACCGGATTTTTGGACTAAAGAGTTAAACAAACTTTCTATTTACAGGAAAAACGAACTTATGGGCTTTTAAATCCACTATACCACCTCAGTTAAGTATCATGCAAAACATAAGCAGCAAGCAAATTTAACAATCACAATAGAAGCTTTCCTAACTTGGAAGAACGACTCACGAAAGACTCTAGAGGGTAAAAGAAAAAAAATGACCGTAAAAAAAAATGACCAAAACATACATAAAGTAGAGGACGAAAGACTCTAGAGACTCATGTAATAGAGAAAATGCAGACAAGAGACTAGAGAGCACATTTCCCCGTCCCCAAACCTAAACTCAAGCAAGTCCTCAAGCCGAGAGTAAAAAGAAAAGAAAATTGATCAACAAAGCTGCTTCGCAGTGTACCTTTACACCATGTACAAGACTCTTCCGTGTTGGCTAACGGTACTGGAAGTTCTTAACTCTTCCGGTTGGTGCAACTCTTGTTCTTCCTTGTTGATAAGTATGTATATATAAGGGTCCAGTGTGTGCTCCTATGAATTTCCTGCTATCAACCTGCAAAACAGAATATAATGGAGCATAATAGGCCTTCGTCACAGAGCTCGCTTTGCACCTCAATCAGGTGTTCGCATACAAATCGAGAGTTGAGCGGTTGAAGGGTCTCCCTAGAAGTAGCATATCTCTTTCCAATTCTTTCCCCTTCACCCTTGGTTATTCCACTACCACAAAATCATCATCAAGTATACCATCCAAATTTTAACCGGAACATCTTCCACGATCCCCATGCATCTGCTTCTAGTTCCACCAGCAAGAGTCATAAAGCATCTGCGTGGCTCCAATCCCTTTAAGCCTAAGTCTTCATAGGTGTCAAAAGTCATCAAATTGCAACTAGCACCAGTGTCGACTATTCCGGTAACCTGAGATGAACACCCAATGCCTACCAATAAATCAAAACTGTCGGAGTCGCTTATACTCTTTTCTGCCTTAGGAATTATTATGGTGGGGGGGGTCAGGTTCAGCAGTTTCTTGCTCCACATTCGCCTCCTCTTCTAGAATCACGGAACTCGGTTCCTCGACTTCATCCCCTGTCGATTCAACATAGGCTACATCTTCAGTCTGCTCAGCTATCAGTACACGGATCACTTAAACTGTTGCTGGAGTTCCCTCATCTGATGCAGGGTGCTCAACCTCGTTGGTACAGGTGGTAACAACAGACTTAACCTTCCTTGGTTCTTCAAAATTTATCTCAACCGCCAGGACTCTAATGTTTTCTGGGGCTGCTGGGGGTCTACCTTTCTCCATAAGCTGCAATTTCCCAACCAAGTCACCCAATATCTGTTCCAAATTTTCTTTGCGATTGCTCGATACTATCGAACCTCTGCTTATTTTTTTCCTGAATTTTCTACGCCTCCAACTAGTACCTCTCAGACCTCTCCATATGGCTCCTGATTTCTTTTTCTAGCTCAGTAATACACGGCCCTGGAGTCTCTTCCACTGCTCTGGCTGCCACTCTCCTAGCCTTATCTCTTGCTCCCTTAAGTTGCGATGTTGCTGCCAGCTTCTCGAAAACACTGTTCAATTCATCAGCGGAGGCTTCCAGGAAGGAGTTTTTACAACTCACGTCGACCATATTTTGATATTCCCAATCCAGGCCTTCATAAAATCGGACACATAAGCTCATATCGTCTATCCTGTGGTGAGGGCATTGGGCCAATACTGCAAAAAAAGGTCCCGAGCTTCATAGAAGGTCTCAACATGCATCTGCTGAAACTGCATTATCTGGGCACGAAGTTGTTGTGTTCTCTCGGGAGGGTAGAATTTATTCACGAAGGCCTTATAGAGAGAATCACAAGTAGGTAGAGAACCCCTAGGCTGGTTCAACAGCCAGTTCCTAGCTTTATCCTGCGAGTACATTGGAAAAACCTTCTTCCTTATCTCTCCATCAAATCGCTACTCCTTCTACGCCAACGGAATCCTCGCAATCAAGATTTCAAACTCCTTGAGGAACCTTATCACATCCTCGTTGGCCATTTAGTAGAACTTGGGGAGATTAAGGAAGTGGTGAGCTTGAGTTCCAAATTCCTACTCATTAGACAAAGACGATTGTCGCTTTCCGCCTTAACCTCGTCGGGCTGCATGTAGGCTCCATAGGTTAACTGAGCCATTGAAATATCCTTTCTGATCAACCTGCTATTAGAGCTACACGACACGAAAACCTCGAAATATCCTTAGTTTCTGTTAGTGCACTAAACCTTAGGTAAGTTGGAAAACAAGAAAAGATTTTCAATCAAGTGCTACAATAGGAATTGATTCCCCGGTAGCGGCGCCAAATTTGATGTGCTCAAATTATTACTTAGAAAACAAGTAGTAAGTAGTTGTTGTAGACATATAATGCTAACCACATGATCGTTCGCTAAGGAACCAATTAAGCTACCACAACGGTTTGAAAGAAAACAGTTACTTGTGAAAACAGATTGATTTATTTGGTTTTGATTACTTCTAATAACTTGAAAACAGAAAATGCAATGTAGTTGATTTCGATGGGATAGAAAGAACACAGTAGTTACGATCAAGCAATCCTAATTCGCTCTAGGGATACGTTCATATCACACACTGTCAGGTACGTAAATCACCAATCCAATTCAACCAATCGTTATTTGAATGTTTTGAAATAGAGAAATCATGGGTCTTCAATCCACGATCCTTAACCGGAAAAGATTTTGAAAGTCTTAATCTAGCTTATTGGATTGAAGGTCTTACCAAGATTTAAAGATGTATTTAACCTATATGAACGAATCTAAACACTAGAAGCGAATATGCATAACCGTCACATAACTACCATGTTCGGAGTGGTTTAGCTACTCATGATAGAAGCAAGGATCAAAGAATTCAAGATATTGCTCATGCTAAACATAAACATAATGATAATTGCATGCAAGCTCATACAATTTGACAAACAAGAACAAGAACGAATTGTAAAGAGATAAACAATAGATAATTACCAAAATAACAAGGAATTCGATATCAATCCTTCAATCAGAGATAAAACCAAGCTCCAATGTAGTTTTAATCTCTAGGATAATGTCTAGGAGCTTTTTTCTAAGAACTAGGTTAAAAGAAGTATGAAAAAGTATTACTCATTCTAAGCTAATAAGGAAAAACGAATTCTGGGGGCCGACGCTCGCCGCGGTGGGAAAATAGCCTCGCAGCGGCGAGTCTTCTTTATCGCAATAGATACCTGCTCAGAATTCTGGCCAAGTAGCCTCTAAACAGCTCCAGCCTCTAGCTCAGAAAATCTCACCACAAGGGAAGGATACCTCGCATGTATCTCAACATTGCGTAATTCTGTGCACCTTCAGAAATCTACGGCCAAGCAGCCATGTTAATCAGCTTGCCTTTATTTTGGCTCAAAATCATCGATTCCTGCAAAAGAACATCAAAATACCAAAGCATAAAAACGTACAAGAAACACTAGAAAACAATAACCAAGAACTAACAAAGACCGCTAAAAAGGACCAAATGTGATGTTAGAATATTGTCTCATCACCTATCCTTATTGGGCTCAACAAGCCTGGTCGCGACTAGCTTGTCCATAATCATCCATGTTTGCCTCGATTTCGTTACATGCAAAAAGCTCGCAACCATAGCAAAATACTCCACCCATTTGCTCAGATTCGGTCGCGACCAAGCAAAAAGCCGGTCGCGACCAGAGTGTGTTTTACGCCAAAACTCCAATTCTTCGGGAATCGATCTTGAGGCTTTCTTCCTGGATTCTTGAGCTTTCAAACATGAACATGTCCTTGTAAATCACGATATTTATCCTCCGGTTCATACCTAAAACCTTCAAATCACAACTAAACAAAAAAACGTAAATACAAACAATAATACAATAATAAAACGACAAAGACTAACAAAAGAACGATTAAAAGAACGTGATGAACCTCTAAATTACGGTCTCATCAAACTCCCCAAACCGAACCTTTGCTCGTCCCGAGCAAACAAACCTAAAACAACCTAGACTCAAACCACATAAACACATAAAAGAGTCGAACTTCCAAGCTACCGAATCTACCGTTGTAAGCATTAAACTCAAAAGATGCAAAGATTTTGAAATTATACTAACTTTGGCAGAAGTGCAAGTAAAAATCTCTCAAGTACGTTTCACAAGTAAAGAAGATTTAAGTCTAAAACTGCAGTCCCTCATAGGTAAAACTACAGCAACTCTCACTCTCCTGGAAGTATCCAGCATAGGTAAACACTCAAAACATAAAATAGGAATGCGACTTTCGTCACAAACATGCCTCAAATATCTTACGCTATTGTGCTCTTTTCAAAGGATCAAAAGGGTCTTTTTTGCAACATCTAAAAGTAGAGAAATGCACCAGAAAACTGTTCTCGATTTTTATCATCATTTTTTTCTCTTTTTTGCGCAAGTCATAGTTAACTCTTAATCTGGTCTCAATTTTTTGATAGGTGTATGTTTTACCAAAAGTCTGAACTTTTGTGCGTGTCAGTTTGGTATACACGCCATCAACCCTCACGGTCATATAGCTCTTAGGCCACGCCGGTATACAGGTAGTATCTGAAATATGTCCAACACGATTATCGGTGATCACATTGGACCACAGATCCACCCCGAGACCATAATTAAACATCTTTTTGAGAACAAAGATAAAAAATCCAAATCAATCATATGAAAATAACTTCTCCCTAAACCTGTTCGTTAGAATGGGTTCAAAAATAGAAGCGTCAAGTAAAAACATCATGACGTTCGTCATACCCTTCTAATCAAAGCACACGTAAGTATGAAAAGGCACAAGAAATTCGTAAAAAACTTGCTCTTCCTATGAGTCACACAATGCAATCGCCGGTATAATATTTTTTCATCGTCTAAGGCTTCTCACAGGTTTTTTGGACTACAGAAATACACAAACCCCTTCTTTACAAGAAAAACGTACCGAAAAGATTTAAAACATGCCAACTACTACTGATTAATACTCAATCAAAACATAAGTAGCCAACAAGATTATCACTTACAATAGATGTTCGACTTGGAAGAAAGACTCAGACTCAACAAAACAAAATAGACTCGAAATAGAACGAAATAGTCGCTAAACGGATACAAAAGTGGCTAACATACCACTGATACAGAATACAGCCAAACATGTACAAAATGACATAATCATGAGATACAATCAAATATCAAATAATACCTCCCCAAACCTACACTGGAGCTAGTCCCCAGCAAAAGGAAGTACAAAGAAATAAAAGACTGTATGGAATGACCAACAATAGTGAAATCTTGTCATAAGTGGATCAAGAGGGTGGTGGCGGAGGTGGTAGATTGTAGCCCCCGAAGATCCTCCGCCTGACTGCTGCCTCCAGAAATCCTGTTGCTGCTACCATAGCCCCTCGTGACGCTAATAGCCTTGTTGTATATGGGTGTAGTGCTCATCAATGCGAGAAAACTGAGGTTCCATCCAATCATGGAACTCTTGTTGTTGGCGTCCCAAAGGCTCGCATCGCTTCCTCAATGCGAGTATAGTGTGGTCTCGCCCATTAATGGAACTGCTGTGTCATCTGCTCAATATTCCTCGAGAAATCCGTTGGATGAACTCCCAAAGCTGGTGCAAAATCTTCTTCATCAGTAGACGCCGCCTCCTCTTGGTTAACCTGTGGAGGGATAGGATTTGGGTCACTAGCAAATGCGAGGCCACGACCCTTCTCTTCCGCATCTTCGAGAACCTTAAGGGCTTCAGATGTATTGAACACTCCTTTAGGCTGTCCAGTAGCACGTATACGGACACTCTAGAGGCGCTGCACATAGATGTGAGAAGGCAAGGAAAAGCGAGGAGGGAAGGCTTCTCCCTGTGAGAAAGGACACAATCAACCACCATTCGGCCTATGTCAATGTAGGCACCAGTCATCAGTGCCCGAATTAAATGGGCCGTAGGAGCTGAAAGAGTGGCCGTGTGCGAACAAGGCATTACATTATGCTGCACCCATTGCTGCCAGAGACGGACCTCGGTCTTCAAATAGCGCCGTTCAATCCTGGTCTTCCACCTGAATAAAGCAGTATCAAGACCATGATGTAGCACAAATGTGAGTAAATTAGTGTCATACTTCATGTTATATATATATATATATATATATATATATATATATATATATATATATATATATATATATATATATATATATATATATATATACATCGAACGGCTTGGGTTGACGCGCCTTAAGGTGACTCCTCATAGTATGGGGAGAAAAATCCAGCCAGACACCCCTGATGTCAACCATGTGGTCTGTTGGGTTCATATCATGAAGCATGATGTAGAACTCAGTAACCAAGTTGTGGTCTTAGTGATGGGGTTGATGTGCCAAACGAGTCCAGCCAAGATTCCTGATGCGTCCCATCATAAGAGCATAAACAAGGTGTGAGTGCTCCTCTAAATCCAAAGCGCGTTCTTGCCGCACACTACGGGCCTCAGAAAAATGAACCAATTGGAATGTCTGGCCCACTTCTGACAGTATTGTCGGAATTACAGTTGGTCGGCTTGTGTTCCCACGCGAACTCTCGCCACGTTGTCTCTTGTTAACCATTGTGCCTGCGAGGTGGGTATTAGTTTGGGTTGAGAGCAGAGGAAGTCAAAACAGAGTATGAAAAACTCTCCCCAAACATATACGAGCATACATGGAAAAATCAACAATAATTAGGCATGATATCCTAAGTAAGCAATGATCCTGTGAAAGCCAAAATCAAACCCACACCCATTAATTAGCAACCCGTTTTGCTCAAGACAAGAACACCAACTCTTAGTAAGCAAAAACTCATCAAACCAGTAAGAACTACCCAATCAATCACAAGTGGAAGTAATAGCATGCTAGCAAAGATCGGTGGAAGGTGGTCAAAACCAAAGCATAAGGATTAGCAAAAACCGAAAAGTTGAAGAAGAAAGTGTTTAAGCCAATTTACCTTGAATCCGACAGAATTGATGAGAGAATTGCCCGTAAGAAAGCGTAGATGTAAAGAGGGGTGAAAACCCGATGCAATGCAATAATAATGGTGGAATTTGGTGGAGAAATGAGGGAGAAGAGAGTTTGAGATGAAAAAAAGGGTGGGATGAAGAGGAAGAGAGATAGAAAAATGGGGGGGGGGGAGGGGGTTTATTGTCTGATAAACCCACCCTGGTCGCGACCAGATTGTTCGAGGCCTGTCTTTCTTTTGAAAGACAGGCTGGTCGCGACCGGCTTTATGCTTGGTCACGACCAGATTCAGCAAGAGGACAAAGATTTTTAATTTTTGTTTAAAAAAATTATTTTCTCATGTTTTTTGTTTTTTTACAAAGGTGAAAAATGGTAAAATGCATGGATGCAAACGACAATATGAAACTATGCATGCAACTAAATAAGCTAAGGAAAACATATCTAAACTAAAAAATTAAACGTGTCCTAGAATGCAAAGCGGTATGCGTGTTTTTATGGTTCTTAGCTCGACTTCTTCAAGTTGCTGGAATCAAGATAATTTCTTAGCAATCTTGGCTCCATTACGTCCATCCAGGTAAGAATAAATGTACAGGGGCCCAGTGTAACCCTATAAACGTGTTCTCTTCTCCTTGTTCCTGCGCCAAATAAGTTGTTGGGTCAATAGAGGCATGCAACTTGCGTTGCTTGCCTTGTACCTCAAATGTGCAGGTACGTGCGTGCAGGTTAACAATCATGCGGGCAGTGATGATGAAAGGACGTCCCAAGAGTAGCATGTCTGGTGTCTTATCATTCCCATTCTAGTTTTGTGACTCAATGATCACAAAATCCGTCATTACGCGAACTCCATCCAGATTTACTACAACATCCTCGACCGTGCCCATAGGTCGACTTCGTGACCCGTTTGCAAGTTGCATAAGACCCTTAACGGGTCGCATTCCCTTCAGTCCCAACTTCTCATAGTTGCCAAAGGTCATGAGATTGCAACTGGCTTCGGTATCAATGGTGCTTATCACTTTGCTTGAGTTTCCAATCAATACTTCCAAATCAAAGCTATCCGGCCGGTTACTTAGGCTCTTCTTATCTTTGACAATCACCAAGGAAGCTGACTTGATTGTTTCCTCATTAAGTTCCACACTCGCCTTCTCAACTGGAGTAACAGAAACATATACTGATTTCAAATAGGTCGGCATGCTGGGGGCGATTACCTTTGGCGAAGTAGGCTTAATGAGCTTCCACGTGCTCGACATCGCCTTTTTGTACAGCTACTGGTGCCTCAATCTCAGGGCCATAGTGGGTGGTGCTAATGATGGTTACAACAGGTTGAACTTCTTCATCTAGGTCCACCTTCACTACCAGGATTCTTTCACAGACACCTGGGAGTTTGCCTCATTCACACTATTGAAACTTCCCCACCAGATATGCCAATGTACCTTTTCAAAAGCTTTTTACATTGCACAATACCATCAAACCGCTGATCATTCTTCTGTTGGTTCCTCTGCGAATCCATCCAGAATCTTTCCGACTTAGCCATGTATCTCCTGATCAATTGGTCAGCGGTCTCAGGTTCCTAGGGTTGCTGCGACTGCATCATCTGCTGCTGTTGTACCTGTGGTTGTGGCTGCATCATTTAATGTTGTTGTACCTGTGGCTGTGGCTGTAATTGGTTAGGGAGTACTGGGGGTGCGTTTTCATAGAAGTTATTGCCATATCTTAAGTTGCTACGGTCCGGGTTAAAACCCTTGTTTCCTCTAGTAAACCCACTGTTGTGTCTCAAAATGCTATGAGCTGGAAGAAGCGTATTTCTATCGTTATTTACTGTTTTACTTCAGTTTATTAGAGTAATTGTTATTATTACTTTGGCAATTTTACCAAGGTGAATAAGTTGTTACAACCTGCTCAACCGGTTACACCAACCCACATCTGCCGGTCATTCTGTTAGCTCACACATTTGCTACTTGGTGTGCACAGCGACTGGAAGGAATCTTCATTGGGAATTGATGAGGTAATCCTCATCTCTCTCGTCACCTTACTACTCTACTAAATATCTTTGTTACTCATCATCTCCGGCTACTATTTCAGGTGTACTCCGGTGGACTTGAACATCTTATCATTTGGTGATACTTTGGCTTATTTCTGTATTGTACATTGATTTATCATCGGACTTATTGGATTATTAATCGAAGTACTAGTTGTTCGGATCATTATTGTTATTGTTACAATATTGCTATATCTGGGTCACAACAATTGGTATCTAGAGCCAGGTTAATCACTAGTAAAACGTTGTGACTATGGATACACGTATGAAAGATATATTCGAAAATCTGAGGAAGCATGACTCCGAGATATCAGATGTGATATCGGAAGTGACGTCAATGTCGAAAAAGGTTTCTTCGGTGGATTCAAACATGATGGAGCTGAGGAAGCAGATGGAGCAGATGCTCAGCCACCAACAACCTATGCTGGCAAAGGAGAAGGACAAAACACCTACTGAAGAGAGCTCATCAGGAAAACAAAGAGCTGAGCCATACACAGCACCACACATGAGATACACCGCTCAAGCACCATAGTTGCCTACGCACAGACTGGAGTTTCCTGAGTTTGAAGGGGAAAACCCAAGATCGTGGATCAGGAAGGCAAACAGATTTTTTCAGGTGAATCAAATCGAGGATAGCAACAAAGTGGCTCATGCGTCTTATTACCTGACTGGGGCAGCTGATCTGTGGTATTCCGAATACATCGAGGGAAGAGCACACATCCATTGGGAGATATTTTGCAACATGCTTTTCGAGAAATTCCTGATACCTGGACAGGAAGATATTGTGATTGATTTTACACAATTGATACAAATAGGAGATGTAGCACAATACACTGCACAATTTGAAGAATTGAAGTCCCTAGTAAGAGCTAAACATCATAGTATATCTGATGAATTCTATGTCTCATGCTTTATGAAGGGACTTAAAGAAGAAGTGAAGGTGGCAGTGCAATTATTCAGGCCTAGACACCATATGGCAGCCATGAATCATGCTAGGAAAATGGAGAATATACTAGAGGTGTGGGGCAGGAAATGCAAGTTTGGGACTAAGGGTATGGGGAATCCTATAGCAACATCCAGTTCCAACTACATAGTATTTCATACACCAGTCAAGCAGACAAATCATAAGGAAAATAATATGCATGTACAGAAGTTATCCAGAACTGAGTACAATCAAAGGAAGGAGAAAGGGCTTTGTTTCACTTGTATTGAGAAATACACTTATGGTCATAAGTGTGCAAGATTGTTTCAAATGGAATTAGCTGATGATGAAGAAGAACGGGTGGAAGAAAAGGAAGAGATAGTGGAGCAAAAGGAAGAGAGATATGATGGGGAGATAACCTTGAATGCCCTTCAAGGAAATAGAACCAGGCAATCCATCAAGATCACAGGGATGTATAAGAAAAATAAGTTGCTTATACTGGTGGATAGTGGTAGCTCACATAGCTACCTGATGAGACGATAATTTAGAGTCTCATGTTGTCTTTTTTACCGTCTTTTGCCAAGTCTTTGTTTGCATTTTATAGTGTTTTTGTACGTTTTTATGCTTTGGTATTTTATAGTGTTTCTTGTGCGTTTTTATGTTTTTCGTGTTTTTAGGTGAAAACCAGAATGAAAACTATGGTTCTAGAGCCTTGAAATTGGAGTAAGTCGGTGAAAACGAAAGTGGATTCGGAGTTCGGACGAAGAATTGAGAGCCGTTTTAGCGAAACTTGCAAAAGTAAAATTTTACGGAGCAGTCTAGCCATTTTGGCCATAACTCTCTCATATTATGTCCAATCGATCTGCTCTTGGTGGCCTTGCAAAGATAATTCAAAGGGCTACAACTTTTGTTGCGGAAGCATAGTAAAATTCGGTCGGTAGGAAAAGTTACGAAGGTTTTAAGCTCGCCACGGCGAGATTTCCAGAAGCAAAAAGGAGGCTTAAACGCAGCCTTTCGCCGCGGCGAGAATCTGCTCGCCGCAACGAGTATATATATCGAAAATCTTTGTTTTATCCCCTTTTGACATAACTTCCTTCTACGTTTGACACATAAAAAGCTCCTAAAACCTAGTTTTTGAACATTGATTGATCTTGGAGCTTGGTTCTTCTCTTGTAACGAATTATTGACATCGAATTCTTAGTAAGTTTGATAATTCTCTATTGCTTCCATACAATTCTTGTGCTTGATTTATTTATCGAATTGTATGCCCTTGCTTGAGATTATCATTAAGTTTATGCTTTGCGTATACAAGATTATGAATTCCTTCGTCTTTGCTTCAATCATGAGTAGCTAAACCACTCCAGAACTCGGTAGTTGTGTGATGGTTATGCAAATTCGAATCTAGGGTTTATCTTCGTTCATAAAGGTTCGTCTAGTTTGATATTCTCGTAAAACCTTCAATACAATACGCTAGTTTAAAACCTTCTAAATCGTTATGGTTAAGAATCGTCGGTCTGACAAACCTGACGATTTCTCTAGTTTGAAATCTTCGAAAAACAACTTGGTTGAATTAGATTGAATGCTTTTTGTACACCGCCCGTGTGACAATATGAACGATTACCTTAGTATCAAATTAGCATAACCGGATCATTGCTACCGTGTTCACTTTCTCTCATTGATCAAAATAGTTTATTTGCTTGTTAGTATTAACCTGTGTTTTAGAAGTAAACTTATTCAAAACCTACTTGTTACTCACAAACAAACGTTCTGCTCTATTTCGTTGTGGTAGCTTAATTAATTCCCTTGAGAACGATACCGAGTTAGGCATAGTCTACAACTACAGCTTATTCTCTTAAGTTTTATAGAGTATAATTTGAGCTTATCAAATTTGGCGTCACGTGAGAATTAATTCCTCATGCATTTTGAGTGTGATTTTTTGTTTGTTTTCCAACCTAAAATTTAGTGCACTAACAAAAACTAAGAATATTTTGAGGCTTTCGAGTTGTGTAACTTTAACAACAGGTTTATCAGAAGGGAGATTCCGATGGCTCAGCTGACCTGTGGAGCTTACATGTAACCCGGCGAGGTTAAGACTACCAAAGCAGCAACTGTTCTGTCTGATGAAGCCAGGAATTTGGAACTCAAGGCTCACCACTTCCATAATCTTCCCAAATTCTACGGGATGGAAAATGAGGATATGATAAGATTCCTCAAGGAGTTTGAATTACTGATTCTAGGGATTCCGTTGACAGCCAGAGCGGTAACGGTTACTGACGGAGAGATAAGGAAGAAAGTCTTTCCCATCTGCATGCAGGATAAGGCGAGGAGTTGGTTGTTAAACCAACCTGAGGGTTCTCTACCGACTTGGGATTCACTCTACAAAACCTTCATGAATAAATTCTATCCCCCCACCGAGAAAACGCAGCACCTTCGTGCTCAGATAATGCAGTTTCAGCAGATGTACGATGAGACCTTTTATGAAGCTCGGGATCGCTTCTTGCAATTATTGTCCCAATGCCCTCACCACAGGATCGACGATATGAATTTATGCATCAGATTTTATGAAGGCCTGGATTGGGAGTGCCAAAACATGATCGATATGACTTGCAAGAAATCTTTCCTGGAAGCATCCTCTGATGAATTAAATGGTGTTTTCAAGAGACTAGCAATAGTATCTCAGCTTAAGTGTGCGAGAAATAAGGCTAGGAGAGCGGTAGCCAGAGCAGTTGAAGAGACCTCAGGGTCGTGTACTACTGATCTGGACAAAGGAATGAAGAACCACATGGAGCGATCTGAGAAGTTCTGGTTAGAAGCGTAGAGAATTCAGAGCAGGAACGATCAGCGGTTCGACAGCATTGAGCAGTCACATAAGCGGTTAGAGAAGACTTTGGGGGATCTACTTGGTCAGTTTCAGTAATGGGAAAATGGTAAGTTTTCGGCGACCGTAGAAATCAACAGAGTTCTAGCTGTTGAGGTGACATTTGATGAGCCAAGAAAGGTGAAGTCCGTTCTTGCTACCTGCACTTGCCAGCTTGAGAATACGGTGACCCAGGTTGAGGCACCGGAGGTAGTTGAGGTAGTACGTGCACCGGCACTTGAGAAGTCGGTAGAAGTGAGAGTTGAGGAAAAGGAGATGGAAGTGGTCACACCTGATTCTGCGATTCCAGTAAAGAAGGCGAACGCGGAACCAAATCATTTTATGGTGGATTCCACTACTCATGTGATTCAAAAGGTGGAAAAAAGCGTCAGTGATGCGGATAGCTTTGACTTGGTTGTCGGCATTGGTAACTCGTCTAAGTTGACTGGTATTGTTGACACGGGGTCTTCAGAATCTGATGACTTTTGCTACTTACGAGGACTGAACTTGAACAGATTGGAGCCCCGTAAATGCTTCGTTTTGCTAGCAAATGGAACAAGGAGTAGGTGCATGGGTTAGTTGAAGATGTTCCGGTTAAACTGGACGGTGTTGTATTTATGACAAATTTCATGGTTGTGGAGTCGTCTCGGGTCAAGGGAAAAGACATGGAGAAGAAAATATTTCTTTTGGGGCGCCCCTTCATTAAGTCTACCCGCATGATTATTAATCTTCACGCTCGTACTTGCACTATATATTGATGTACATGGCAAGCAACGTGAGTTGCGAGCCGCTACTATACCATATACTGTTGCACATGTTGATACGAAGACATACATGGGAGCACACGCCAGACCATTCTACACTCACACTTACCTGCAGGGAAGGAAAGGTGCCGCGAAGGCAGGGAAGCCCAAGAATTTCCAGAGTACCCGTTAGCCAACACGGAAGAGTCTTGTACATGACTTTAAAGGTACACTCGCAGGCAAGTAACTTTCGATCACATTTCTATTTCTTTTCACTCTTAGCTTGAAGACATGCTTGAGTTTCGGTTTGGGGAGGGGAATGTGCTCTTTAGTTTCTTGCATGTGCTTCTTAGTATAGTATCTGAGACTCTAGAGTCTTTCGTTTTTATTTTTTATGCATGTGTCATTTTCTCCCTCGTGTTTCTAGAGTCTTTCGTGAGCCTGAGTTTTGTTCTCCCATGCTAGTTGTTCGGATCATTATTGTTATTGTTACAATATTGCTATATCTGGGTCAAAACCCACTAGTTCGGTTTCCTTGCCATTGTCCCATGCTCCTTTGGACCCAGTTAGCTACTTCCTCATTGTGGTTTTCTTCCATTGTTGCTGGTAGGCGGAACTGATTAGCCCCATGCCCATAATTTCCACAGAGGTTACACCTCTCACTACTGGGGGCGGTAGGTGTGCCAATCGTGTTTGCCATGCGCAGCTGCTGGATCTACCGAAGTACTTCCGCAATCCATAGACAATTTGACTCCTCCACTAACTTGGCTTCGCCTCTTTGGCCTTTGGTTCTTCCTCTGACCCCTTTGTGTTGAGACGAAGCAGCTAGTTTTGAGAAGCATTCATTAAGCGCCTCTGTGCTGCTTTCCAGCACAGAACCTCCTAGACTCGTGTCGACCATCATCTGATCCTCCCTGTGCAATCCATCATAGAATATATGGCATAGAGCCATCTCATCATACCTGTGGTGTGGGCATTGGGAGAGTAGTAGGTTAAACCGTTCATAGGCTTCATAAAATGACTCATCATACTTTTGCTCAAAAGTCGCAATCTTCTTACGAAATTCAATGGTCTTTGAGTGTGGGTAATATTTACCCATAAAGGCCTTGAAGATGGCATCCCAGGAGGGTAGTGATCCCTCCGGTTGATTCAGCAGCCAATTCTTAGCCAGATCCTGCAGACACATAGGAAAAACCTTCTTCCTAACATCCTCATCAGTAACCCCAGCCGGAGCCAGCGGAATTCGTCCGACCAGATTTTCAAACTCCTTGAGGAACTTCATCACATCCTCATTAGGCATGCCATAGAACCTGGGTAGATCATGCAGGTTGTGTGCCTTAATCTCCATGTTCCTAGCTCTTTCAGATAGTGTAATTTCAGATCCCCCGACCTTAACCTCACCAGGTTGCATGTAAGCTCCATAGCTTAGTGGAGCGGCAACCAATGCTGTGGTATTATCGTTTGTTTCAGCCATTGGTATCGCTTGGAGCTGTTCCATCTTTTTTTGCACGTACGAAGCGATCAATTTTGTTCACATGAGTTGCAAGCGGTGTAACCTGCAATCATCTGCCTAGCATAAACCGTAAGATAGCTACACAGTTCAAAAACTTCAAAATAATCTTAGTATCTGTTAGTGTACTAAAAGCAGGAAGTGGTAACCAACAAACAGATACGTAAAACTCTTAACACTACAGTGGAGTTAAACTCCCAGGTAACGGCGCCAAATTTGATATGCTAAATTATTACTTCTAAAACAATGTAATAAAGCAGTGTTGCAATACGAACAAGCTAAACCACAGATTCATTCTCGAAGGAGTTAACTAAGCAGAGTAATGTGATAGAGCAATTACGGTATCAGTTTGCAATGTAATTGTTGATGATTTGTTTGAGTTTAAACTAACAATCAACCAAGTAAAGCTATTAAACAATAGACGGATATATATATATATATATATATATATATATATATATATATATATATATATATATATATATATATATATATATATATATATATTTAAAAAAACTTGATTTTATAGTAAGTTTTAATTCGGTACACATTTAATTCCTCGGATAGGTGTAATAATGTCCGAATTAGCTTTTACGAAATCAAGAAGAAGATTAATGAATAAGCTTTTTGGGAACAATATGGCTTCGCTTCATCATCTGCATTTTATACTAATGAAAATGTAGTATCTACTATTGAAAATACTTGGGAAGATAAAGATTTGTTCAATTGGAAACCACCAAACGTAGATAAAAGTACAATATATAAACAAAGCATATTAGACTTCGATCTTTTATATTATAAAGATGTAAGAACAAGTTCTTCCTTTAGTAAGTGATCAACAAACTTTACATTTATTCACTAAAAAGTCAATTAGAAAGCATATAGTCATGGATACAAATTCTTACATATAGGTCTTGTACAAATTGCTATTAAACCTTTAACAAGAGAAGGATTAGATACTAGCATTTTGTTGCACTTAGAGATGCTAGACATTTTGATTTTCAAGATTCCCTTTTAGGATTAATTGAAACAAGTCTTTGTAATGGACCAATTTATTTCAATTGTTATCCAAATTTTACCATATCCCTGACTGACCCACATATTTTAGACATTCTTACTTTAAATGTAAAAACTCATAATTACAAAATGAAGCATGGTTCTCATATATATGAAATATTTTATAGAATACATTACAAAGTTATGAATACGGGTTAAATGTCAAGGCAAGACATTATGAAAACCTTCTGGACAAACTATCTTTTGGGAAATTAATAAGTCAAAGTCTAATCTTACAATCCCTAAGACTATAGAATGGAAAAATGTTAATCTTCCTGAAACTTGGTTGCTTCCTTCTGGAACAATACCAAGATCCCAACCAATAGAAAATACTGAAATAGAAAATATAGTAGACCACCCAGATGGAGGGGTTAGTATAAGATTTAACAGACAAGGTTCTATGTCATTCGTAGATTATAGCTCACAAAGAAATAGTGAAAATTTATCTGAGTAATTCTATAGAAATTCTTTTAGTATTTTTGAAAGAGATAGACATAATTTTCAAGGAGTTAGAACACATAAAATGTTGCCCAACCGTTTATACTTCACAAGGTTTTAGTGATAACACAAATGATTTAGAACAACAAGAAGAGGATAAACCAACTTCACCAAATCTTTCAAGCATATACGCTTTGACAAAAGAATTTTGTATAGATAAAAGTTTGATAAAAAAGATTTTATGAGTGATTTAAAACAAACAAGACAGAAACTGGTTCATGGAAACATTCTCTGAAAAACAAAGGAGTATCATAAGAAACAGTTGGTATGAATTTATGGTTACTACACAAAATCATATACCATTTTTTACTTATTTTTTTCAAAAGTATGATAAACTTTCAGTTTTAACCAAAACAAAATCTTATTTTACAAAGAAAGATGGCTCAAGTGTCTCGCATGAATTTCCACCTTTAGAGCTCAGAAGAACAAAGGTTTTAGCAGATGTCATAGATTGTACACTACCCCATCGACAACAAAGAAGATGAGTCAGAATGAAACAAAGGAATTACACTAATATAAGTTTACATTGTCTAAGAAAACAATTAGAAAGAATAGAAGATAGTATAGAAAAAAAATTAGGTAGCCAATCCCCAATTGAGACAAATTTAGCATCCTCAAGTAAAGAACATACCTCACCGGATAAGCAGATACACAGATTTCCTTTTAAAATCAATGAGTATAAACCTAAGTTAACTGAAACAGAGATTCTTCAGAAAATAAATTCTAAGTTAGGAGATTTGAATTTAGAAAAATTAAATACTTTAAAAAAATCGTTAGAAAATGTCCATTCAGTGATGAGTCCAAGATAGTAATCATATTTTCTCAGAGAACACAAAATTTCTATCCTAGACCCACTCCCCCAGACATCCAATTAGAAGAAACACATACTCAAAGGACTTTTAATGGGTCAACAGTTTACGAGTGGAATATAGATGGGTTAGCAGAGTATCAGATTATAAAAACTTGTCAAGAAATGGTAGTCATATCAAACATATATGGAAATAGAATGGATCAAGTTGATTGTGCAAAAACTTTAATTTTAGGATTTAATGGACAATTAAAAGGATGGTGGGATAACTCTCTTACACCATTAGAACAAAATGTAATACTAGACAGTATTAAACAAGATGACAATGGAATACCAATTCTAGATAATAATGATAGACAAATTTGAAAGTGCTTACTTCCCTCGTTTACAATTTTACTTCATTTTGTTGGTGATCCTAATTGGTATAGTGAAAGAAATACTGAGATTTTACAAAATCTAAAATGTAGAAAGCTTCAGGATTTCAAATGGTACAAAGATGTTTTCCTTACAAAAATTTATGAAAGGGATGATCCGAATAATTATTATTGGAAAGAAAAATTTATTTCAGGATTACCAAAGTTATTTGCAGAAAAGGTAAGAGAAAAGATTAAAAACATCAATGGAAATATAGAAACAATGCCATACGGAGAAATTATAAATCAAATAAATGATCGATTACAAATTTGTAATGATTTAAAATTAAAATCCCAGTTAAAGAAACAAAATATGGTAAGTAGAAAGGAATTGGGAAGCTGGTGCGAACAGTTTGGTTTTGATAAAATCAAACCCCCAATTCATAGCCATGACAGAAAGACTTACAAAAGAAAATATTCTAACAAAAAGGTCAATAAGCAAGATTACAAACCAAATAATAAAAACAATTTTTATAAGAAAAAAGAAAGATTTTTTAAAAAAGAAAGAGTCCCTCTAGACAAAATAATATGTCACAAGTGTAAGACACCTGGACATTATGCCAACACTTGCAAGGTAAGGCAAAAGATACAAGAATTAATTTCATTTAACAATTAAAAAATCAGCTTTTAAATATAATTTCTGAAATAAGTTCTGATGAAGAAATAGGAACAGATAAAGAAGATTATCAATTTAATCAGATTCAATCAGATAATGATGAAACTTCTGATTATTCAGAAGAAGAAGATTCGTGTTACTGTCTCTCTGACCAAATGGGAAAAAGTGTTTGCAATTGTAGTAAGAAACTTCTAGTAATCACAAAACAAAATCAATATGAGTTAATATTTGAAATGATTGATCAGGTCAAAGACCCTCAACAAAAAGATAATTATCTAAAGAAATTAAAAGATATGATTTTAGAAAAAGGACAAGAAACTTCTACCTCAAATAAACAAAAAACAGATTTCAAAGATGTAATAAAAACATTCAATTCATTAAAAAACAAAGATCTCAAGTAATGATATTCAACGAGAGATTAAGGAAGTAAAATGTAAATACGACAATTAAGGCAAGAAAATGAAGAAATAAAACAAGATATTTTAATTTTAAAACTAAAAGATGAATTAAAAGAAGAAAGCATTACCAACGAAGTTGATGATGTAGAAAATAAGAATAATGGAGAATCATTCATAAATGCTCTATCACAAATTACCTACCAGAGATGGTATGTCAAAATTAAAATTGTTATAGGGACATTTACCCTAGAAACAATAGCCTTAATGGACAGTGAAAGTATATGAATTGCATAAGAAGGACTGATACCGACAAAATATTTTGAAAAACAAAAGAAAGGTTATCAACCGCAGATGCAACAAACCTAAAAATAAATTACAAACTTTCAAATGCACACATTTGCAATGATGGAATTTGTTTCCGAGCAAGTTTTGTTTTAATAAAAAACTTGAACACAAAAGTCATTTTAGGAAACCCATTCTTACAAATGTTATTTCCTTACATGTGGATAACCAAGGTGTAGGAACTACGGTCCTAGGAAAGAAAATACTTTTCCAATTCCAATATCCGGTAACAACCAGAGATGTAAATCTTTTACAAGAAACTGGAATTTTTCAAAAAATAAAAAATAAAGAAAAACAAATTATGTATCTAAAAGAAGAACTCAGTCATAAAAGAATTGAAGAAAAAATTAAAAGCCCAGTTCTTCAGCAACAAATTTTACTTTATCAAAAGAAAATAGAAAAAGAAATTTGTTCAGAGTTTCCCATGCCTTTTTGGGAAAGAAAAAGCATATTGTAACTTTACCCTATGAAAATGATTTTGAAGAAAATAAAATTCCTACTAGAGCAAGGCCTATACAAATGAACCAGAATTATTAGAATCAGAAGAAAGAAATTTTAATTACTAAAATGAAGATTATTAGCCTAGCAAATCACTATGGTCATGTTCTCGATTTTATGTACAAAAGAATGCTGAACTTGAACGAGGAACTCCTAGATTAGTTATAAATTACAAACCATTAAACAAAGTTCTCAAATGGATTAGATATCCGATTCCAAATAAAAGTGATTTACTCAAGAGACTTTATAATGCTAAGGTATTTTCAAAATTTGACATGAAGTCAGGATTCTGGCAAATACAAATTTCAGAAAAAGATAAGTACAAAACAAAGATTTACAGCTTCATTTGGACAATTTGAATGGAATGTTATGCCTTTTGGATTAAAAAATGCTCCATCGTAATTTCAAAAGTTATGAATGATATATTCACTCCTTACACTACTTTTACAATTGTTTACATAGATGATGTTTTAGTATATAGCCAGACATAGAACAACATTGAAACATCTAAATATTTTCTTAAAAGTCATAAAAGAAAATGGTTTGGTTGTTTCGCGTAAAGATAAAATTGTTCCAAGTAAGTATAAGGTTTCTAGGACATCGATTCATGAAAGTACGATCATACCCATCCAACGGTCCTTAGAATTTGGAGATAAGTTCCAGATGAAATTAGAGATAAAACCCAATTACAAAGGTTCCTTGGAGCTTTGAATTATGTAGGGGATTTTTACCCTAATTTAAGACAAGTTTGCAAACCCTTATTTGAAAGACTGAAAAAGAACCCGCCAATTTGGTCAAACAAACATACTGAGATAGTTAGAGAAATAAAAACAAAAGTCAAAACTCTTCCCTGTTTAACCATTTGCCACCCTAATACTCTTAAGATTGTGCAAACAGATGCATCAGAATTAGGGTATGGAGGTATTCTTAAACAAATTATTGATAATAAAGAGACAATTATTAGATATCATTCGGGTACTTGGAGATCAGGAGCACAACAAAATTATTCAACTATTAAGAAAGAGATACTCTCAATAGTCTTATGCATTAACAAATTTCAAGATGATTTATTAAACCAAAAATTTTTACTTAAAATTGATTGTAAAGCAGCAAAAGAAGTTTTGACAAAAGATGTACAAAATTTGGCATCAAAACAAATATTTGCTAGATGGCAAGCTATCTTATCCATTTTTGATTTTGATATAGAATTCATAAAAGGACCCATAATTGTATTCCAGATTATTTGACAAGTGAATTTCTCCAGGGATGGAAGAAAGAAAGTTAGTACCATTGGCAGCAGCAAGCACAAGTTCCGGGAAAAGACCAATGGTAAATTTAGCACAATATGCACAGAGTAAGCCTGAACAAACTTTGTCACCAAAACCATTACAAAATATTCCACAAACAAGGCAACAGACATCTCTGCAGATTGCCAACAAATTTCAACCTCTTAGCAAAATAGCATTAACACCATATCCTAAGCCTGAACAATTTCCACCACTACATTCAAAATTAGCCACATTACCTACCTACAAACAAACTTTGACACAAACTAAGTCCCAACAAACTTTGACACAAACCAAGTCCCAAATTTCAAATAGAGATGACCAGCCAGATTGTCCCTATTTAAGCAATGTGACACTTTCACAAAGAATGTGTCATTGAAGATGATGGTTTTCCAGAAAATTTTCCAAAACAATTAGATAATGATAATGCCTCACAATTTGCAGAACAAGGTGCTAACATTTCACAATTTATCTTAGACGACAAATTTTGCAGGATCTATGAAAATCATCAGAAAACACAACAATATTATGAGGACATCTTAGTCCAAACAAATTCTCTTCATATTCAAAACAAAGTTCCAAAAAACCATCCAGATACCTCATCAGCCATTGGTTATCGAAAAATTTTCATCAACAAAGTTATTAGTTTAGCCGATTGGGGAAACCCTTATACTCTGAGAGAGATAAGACCCCATCTTATTTGTAATTATTTTGATTACATACAAGCTTGGACAAAATTCCTCTACAAACAAAATGCGTAACTCCATGTCATATTTCTTTTTAATGGGAAAAACTCTACCACCTCCAGAAGAACTTCCTAACTGGTTTCTTGCATGGTGGCATGATTTTGGACCATTACCAGAAATGTTCCCCCACAAAGTTCAAAAATCATTTGAGTACTTTTCGGATAGGTACAAAAAACAAAGTTGTTCTCACAAATACCCCCTGATGATCAAATTTTACAAAGAATTCAATTTAACTTGGATTTTGAGAATCCTACAAAATGTTTGGTATGATGAAAATACCAATTTATATTGGTTAACAAAAGAAGAAGTTAAATGGTGGAACAAAATGGACACCAAATTTCATCGAACTGGATAAAGATATCGGAATGGTTCAAACTTCATCCAAAGTTTAGCAAGCAAATTGTCTCCCGTAAAAGGTTCAACAAAATGAAGAATTCATGATGATGAAAATACCATTCAAACAAGATTAGCACAAGCAAGCTCATTGATGAGATGAAAGCAATTCTACAAACTGCAAGTGAAGATGAAGAATCAAGTTCCTCAGTCAATTTTGAACAAGACAATGAAGATGATTGTTATGGGATTTTTACTCCCATACAAAGAGGTAAAAACAAGAGAAAGTGACAAGATGGATTCCCGACAAACTGCTCAAAGAAAAGAAAGATAAAGTGAAAGGCAAAATCCCGACAGACTATTCCCGACATATTGTTCAATCAAAGAAAAATCAGCACAAAGCAAGATTCCCGACAAACTGCAGTCAACTTTTACCAAAGAGTCATCCGGATGTGAATTCAACAATTTCAAATGACAAGAGGGAAGAGACTCTCCCTATATTATGGCAACAATCAGCAACAAACAAGGCAGAAGAAAAAACGCGAAGAACAAAAGAAATCCCAGAGCAAAAATGTATTCAGATAGTTTTTTCTTTGTATTATATTCTTCCAGATTCTTCTATGTATTTGTAAAAATTTCACCCAAAAATATTAGCTTAGCAATATTCAGATTCCTGTAATCTGATCAAATTTCAAAGTTCAGAGTTGTAATCCGATCAAATTTCAAGTCAGAGTTAAATTCAGAGTTATCTCAGGTATAATTCTGGTTATTTTCTTCATTGCTACAATAAAAAGTGATTTTGCTATGATTTTTATGATCTTAATCTTACCCATTATTACAATCAGTATGTATACCTGTATTTCCGCTATGCTACCTGATACAAATGGTATCAGAGCCATAAAGTCCCCGGGGAGAGTATTAGTTAATTAAACAAACTTGATTTTATAGTAAGTTTTAATTCTGGTAGACACGCATTTAATTCTGGTAGACACGCATTTAATTCTGGTATATATATATATATATATATATATATATATATATATATATGAGGAGAAATATGAACGCGTTAGGATTAATAATTAGAAACGCAGTATACAGGATATAGCTATAGCATTCATACGATTGTCACATGTTATTTGTCCAGAAACCGTGAAAGCGATCTTAACCAAAGATGTTTTCGAATATTTTAGACTTGAGTAATTATCTGATTGTTAGACAGATAATCCTTGAACAAGCGATTAGAATATTTTAGACTTGCGAATCGAATTAACAGGTTTTACGAAGATTTTTTACTAGCATAACTCATACAAATAAATTCATAGCACATAACCCTAATACATGTGAATCATCATATCACTACCGTATTCACGATAAATTTAGCTACTCATGATTGATGAGACTATAATTTAGAGTCTCATTTGGTCCTCTTTAGCGGTCTTTATGAGTCTTTGTCTTTAGTTTTATAGTCTTTTTAGTTCATTTTTACGCTTTGGTGTTTTATTTACATTTTGCAGGAATCGATGTCTTTTGAGCTAAATGATGACAAGTCGCTTAGCATGGTTTCACATGTATATATATATATATATATATATATATATATATATATATATATATATATATATATATATATATATATATATGAAGAGAAATATGAACGCGTTAGGATTAATAATTAGAAACGCAGTATACAGGATATAGCTATAGCATTCATACGATTGTCACATGTTATTTGTCCAGAAACCGTGAAAGCGATCTTAACCAAAGATGTTTTCGAATATTTTAGACTTGAGTAATTATCTGATTGTTAGACAGATAATCCTTGAACAAGCGATTAGAATATTTTAGACTTGCGAATCGAATTAACAGGTTTTACGAAGATTTTTTACTAGCATAACTCATACAAATAAATTCATAGCATATAACCCTAATACATGTGAATCATCATATCACTACCGTATTCACGATAAATTTAGCTACTCATGATTGATGAGACTATAATTTAGAGTCTCATTTGGTCCTCTTTAGCGGTCTTTATGAGTCTTTGTCTTTAGTTTTATAGTCTTTTTAGTTCATTTTTACGCTTTGGTGTTTTATTTACATTTTGTAGGAATCGATGTCTTTTGAGCTAAATGATGACAAGCTGCTTAGCATGGCTCGCCGCGGTGAGGGATTCAGTCCGCCGCGGCGAGATTTTACGAGCTTGGAGCAGGAAATTGCTAGAAGGCTCGCTGTAGCGAGGAAATCAGTCCGCCGCGGCGAGATTTAGCGAATGTATATCTTCTGTGATTAAAGAAGGCTCGCCGCGGCGAGATTTTGCGAATGAAGCCTCTGTTTTGAAGATTGAAGCTCGCCGTGGCGGAGCATTTTGCTCACCGCAGCGAAATTGTGCGTGGGCTATATATTCTTCGATTAAGAAGGCTCACCGCGGCGAGCTATTCCTTCCGCCGCAGCGAGAAGCGCAGGATCAGAGTTTTGCTTTCCTTATTAGATTAGATTTTTAATTCTTTCTTTCATACTTTCTTTTAACCTAGTACTTAGAAAAAAAAGCTCCCAGACATTATTCTAGAGATTGAACTACATTGGAGCTTGGTTTTATCTTTGATTGAAGGATTGATATCGAATTCCTGGTTATTGTGGTAATTCTCTATTGTTTATCTCTTTACAATTCGTTCTTATTCTTGTATGACAAATTGTATGAGCTTGCATGCGATTATCATTCTTTTTATGTTTAGCATGAGCAATATCTTGAATTCTTTGATCCTTGCTTCTGTCATAAGTAGCTAAACCACTCCGAACATGGTAGTTATGTGACGGTTATGCATATTTTCTTCTAGGGTTTAGATTCGTTCGCATAGGTTCGTCTATCTTTAAATCTTCGTAAAACCTTCAATCCAATAAGCTAGATTAAGACTTTCAAAATCATTTCCGGTTAAGGATCGTGGATAGACGACCCATGATTTCTCTATTTCAAAACATTCAAATAATGATTGGTTGAATTGGATTGACTGATTTGTGTACACCGACCGTGTGACAAGTATGAACGATTTTCCTAAAGCGAAATAGCATTACTCGATCATAACTACTGTGTTCTCTCTATCTCTTTGATTTAAACCATTTACTTGCTTTATTCTGGTTTCTAGTTTAGAAAGTATTGAAAACCTAAATCGTTCAATCTGTTTTCAAAAGTAACTGTTTGCTCTCAATTAGTTGTGGTAGCTTAATTGGTTCCTTAGCGAACGATCCTGTGGTTAGCATTGTCTGTCTACAACAACTGCTTACTACTTGTTTACTAAGTATTAATTTGAGCACATCAAATTTGGCGCCGCTGCTAGGGAATCAATTCCTACTGTAGAGCTTGATTGCAAATCTTTACTTGTTTTCCAACTTACCTGAGGTTTAGTGCACTAACTAAAACTAAGGATATTTCGAGGTTTTCGTGTTGTCTAGATCTAACAACAGGTTGATCAGAAAGAAAATTTCAATGGCTCAGTTAACCTATGGTGCCTACATGCAGCCCGGTGAGGTTAAGGCCGGGAAAGCAGCAATCGTGCTGTCTAAGTTCTATGGAATGGTCAACGAGGATGTGATAAGGTTCCTCATGGAGTTTGAAGTACTGATTGCAGGGATTCCGTTGACAGCCGGAGGAGTAACAATTTCAGGTGGAGAGATAAGGAAGAAGGTTTTTTCGATGTGCCTGCAGGATAAAGCTAGGAACTGGCTGTTAAACCAGCCTGGGAGTTCTTTACCCACTTGGGAATCTCTCTATAAATCCTTCGTGAATAAGTATTACCCTCCTGTGAGAACGCAACACCTTCATACTCATATAATGCAGTTTCAGCAGATGTACGATGAGACCTTCTATGAAGCTCGCGAACGCTTCTTACAGTTGCTATCCCAATGCCCGCACCACAGGATCAATGAGATGAATTTGTGCATCAGATTTTATGAGGGTCTGAATTGGGAGTGTCAGAACATGGTTGATATGATGTGTAAAAATTCACTCCTGGAAGCATCTTCTAACGAGTTAAATGGTGTTTTCGAGAGACTGGCAGCAGGGTCTCAGCTCAAGGGTGCAAGAAATACATCTAGGAGAGCGGGATACCGAGCAGTTGAAGGGACTCCAGGGGCATGTACTGCTGAGTGAGACAAGCAAAGCGGTCAGGCTAGACAGTAGTGTAACTGGCAGGGTAACCAAGGTGGCAACAACATCTATGAGAATGCACCACGGGAGCAACCAGTTCTAGCTCAGCCATTTCAGGTTCAGATTACGAATGTGCAGGGAAGTCCTGATCAGGCAATCAGGGACCACATGGAGTGTTCCGAGAGGTTTTGGGCCGAAGCGTAGGAAAATTAGCGCAGGAATGATCGGCAGTTCGAAAGCATTGAGCAATCGAAAAGAAGGCTGGAACAGATATTAGGTGACTTGGTTGGGAAATTACAACTCATGTAGAAAGGTAGACATCCAGCTGTCCCATAAAATATTAGAGTTCTGGCAGTTGAGATAAATTTTGAAGAACCAGGGAAGGTTACATCTGTTGTTGCCACCTGTACCAATGAGGTTGAGAACTCGCACTGACGAGGGAACTCTAGCGATGCTCAAGTGACCCATGTAATCGACAATGAGCGCATTAAAGACATAGCCACTGTTGTATCAACGGGGGATGAAGTCGAGGAACCGAATTCCGTGATTCCAGAAGAGGAGGCGAATGCGGAGCAAGAAACTGCTGAAACCGACCCCCCCCCCCCCACCATAGTCATTCCTAAGGCGGAAAAGAGTATAAGAGACTCCGATAGCTTTGATTTATTGGTAGGCATTGGGTGTTCAACTCAGGTTACCGGAATAGTCGACACTGGTGCTAGTTGCAACTTGATGACTTTTGACACCTATGAAGACTTAGGCTTAAAAGGATTGGAGTTGCGCAGATGCTTTATGACTCTTGCTGGTGGAACCCGAAGCAGATGCATGGGGATTGTGGAAGATGTTCCGGTTAAGCTGGATGGTATAACAGTTATGACATACTTTGTGGTAGTGGAATCGCCGAGGGTGAAGGGGAAATAAATGGAAAAATATATGCTACTTCTAGGGAGACCCTTCATCCGCTCAACTCTCATGGTGGTGAATTTACATGCCCGAACCTGCACAATTGAGGTGCAAGGCAAGCCACGCGAACTGAAGGCCTATTCTGCTCCATTATATTTTGTTTCGCAGGTTGATAGAATGAAATTCATAGGAGCACACAGTGGACCCTTACATATACATACTTATCAACAAGGAAGAACAAGAGCTGCACCAACCAGAAGAGCTAAGAACTTCCAGAGTACCCGTTAGCCAATGCGGAAGAGTCTTGTACATGACTTTAAAGGTACACCTGCAGGCAAGTCACTGTTGACCCCATTCTGTTCTTCTTCTTTACTCTATGCTTGAGGACATGCTTGTGTTTAGGTTTGGGGAGGGGGAATGTGCTCTCTATTGTCTTGTCCGCATTTTCTTTATTTTATGAGTCTCTAGAGTCTTTCGTCCTTTACTTTCTGTTTGTTTTGGTCATTTTTCTTTTCTTCTCTAGAGTCTTTCGTGATTCATTCTTCAAAGTTACGAAAACTTCTATTGTGATTGTTAAATCTGCTTGATGCTTACGTTTTGCACGATTCTCAGCTTAGATAGTGTAGTGGATTTAAGATCTCGTAAGTTTATTTTTCCTGTAAATAGCAAGTTTGTTTAACTCTTTAGTCCAAAAAGCCGGTGAGAAACTTTAAGCCGATGAAAAAATATTGTACCGACACTTATCTGATCCTTTCGGGAAGTGCAAACCATCTTGTTTGCACCTTTTCATTCTCATGTGTACTAAGTTAAGTTAAGTATGACGAACGGCATGCTCTTCATGTTTCATTTTGTCGAAAGCCAGTGCATTGAGAAGAACCGGTTTGGGGAGAAGAAATATGCTGCGTTATGATGTTATTGTTCAAATTTTGTAATATGTATTCCCCCTGATTAGTTGAATCGTCTCGGAGTGTATCTATGGTGCTTGTCACCACCGTAGTCGTGTTAGGCATGTTTCAAATACTACCTATATACCGGCGTGGTCTTAAAAAGCTATATGTCCGTGAGGGTTGATGGCACGTACACCAAATTGACACGCACAAAAGTGCGGACTTCGGTAAAACAGACACTACCAAAAAAGTGAGACTAAAAGAGTCCATAGTGGCCAGATTGATTAGAATTTAATTTATTTGATGCAAATATGTGGTTTATAGAAGTTGGTTGTATGTCTTGGCAAGTTGCTATACGCAAGGAAAATGTCTCTTCTGACTTAACTGGTTGAGTACATTGCATGAGGTATTTGAGGCACCTTTGTGACGAAAGTCACCTTCCTTTTCTCTTATTGTTCTTGAGTGTTTAACCCACTGGACACTTCCAGAGTGTGAGAAAGAATAGTTTAGGATTTCCTTGCGAGGGATTGGAGAGTTAGGCTTAAGTGCTATTTATTTGAGAAACTCTCTTGCAGGATTTTTTGTGCACTATTTCATCAAGGTTAAGTGCAAAACTTTTACATCTTGTGAATTTAACGCTTACAATGGTAGAGTTCGGTCACTTGGAAGATTGACTCGTTTGTGTGTTATTATGTGTCGTAGTCTAGAGTCTAGCTTGTCTTTAATTTGTTTGTTTGCTCGGGGATGAGCAAAGGTTCGGTTTGGGGAGTTTGATGAGACTATAATTTAGAGTCTCATTTGGTCCTTTTTATTGTGAGTCTTTGTCTTTAGTTGTATAGTCTTTTTAGTTCATTTTTACGCTTTGGTGTTTTATTTACATTTTGTAGGAATCGAGGTCTTTTGAGCTAAATGAGGACAAGCTGCTTAGCATGGCTCGCCGCGACGAGGGATTCAGTCCGCCGCAGCGAGAGTTTACGACCTTGGAGCTGGAAATTGCAAGAAGGCTCGCCGCGGCGAGATTTAGCGAATTTATATCATCTGCGATTAAAGAAGGCTCGCCGCGGCGAAGGAATTGGTCCGCCGCGGCGAGATTTTCCGAATGAAGCCTCTGTTTTGAAGATTGAAGCTTGCCGCGGCGGAGCATTTTGCTCGTCGCGGCGAAATTGTGCGAGGGCTATATTTTCTTCGATTAAGAAGGCTCGCCGCGGCGAGAAGCGCAGGATCAGAATTTTGCTTTCCTTATTTAGATTAGATTTTTTATTCATTCTTTCATACTTTCTTTTAACCTAGTTCTTATAAAAAAAAGCTCCTAGACATTATTCTGGAGATTGAACTACATTGGAGCTTGGTTTTATCTTTGATTGAAGGATTGATATCGAATTCCTGGTTATTGTGGTAATTCTCTATTGTTTATCTCTTTACAATTCGTTCTTATTCTTGTTTGTCGAATTGTATGAGCTTGCATGCGATTATCATTCTGTTTATGTTTAGCATGAGCAATATCTTGAATTCTTTGATCCTTGCTTCTATCATGAGTAGCTAAACCACTCCGAACATGGTAGTTATGTGACGGTTATGCATATTCGCTTCTAGGGTTTAGATTCATTCGTATAGGTTCGTCTATCTTTAAATCTTCGTAAAACCTTCAATCCAATAAGCTAGATTAAGACTTTCAAAATCGTTTCCGGTTAAGGATCGTGGATTGACGACCCATGATTTCTCTATTTCAAAACATTCAAATAACGATTGGTTGAATTGGATTGAATGATTTGTGTACACCGACCGTGTGACAAGTATGAACGATTTTCATAGAGCGAATTAGCATTACTCGATCATAACTACTGTGTGCCCTCTATCTCTTTGATTTAAACCATTTACTTGCTTTATTCTGATTTCTAGTTTAGAAAGTATTCAAAACCTAAATCGTTCAATCTGTTTTCACAAGTAACTGATTGCTCTCAATTCGTTGTGGTAGCTTAATTGGTTCCTTAGCGAACGATCTTGTGGTTAGCATTGTCTGTCTACAACAACTGCTTACTACTTGTTTACTAAGTATTAATTTGAGCACATCAATGATCATGAAATTCTCATAAACATTCATGTTTGAATAGATGATAGACATAAGATTGATGGAGATAAAATTATCAAGCATAAACAATCACAAGAAAGCGAATTGCGAAAGTAATATGAATAGATTAACAAATCTCTAACCTTCGAACGTAAATCGATGAATAGTATTGATTACATGATGAATAACCAAGCTCAAATCTCCCAAAATCAAGTCTAGGGTTCAAAGCTCTTTTTTAATGGTTTGATATGAAAGTTGTATGAAACAGAATGAAGGAAAAAACCATATATATACAAGGAATTTCAGAGCTTATCCTTATTGGGCTCGACAAGCCTGGTTTTGCTTGGTCGCGACCAGCTTGTCCATAATCATCCATGTTTGCCTCGCAAATTCTGCTCGTGACCAGAGCAAAATACTCAAGCTCCATTCGCTTCGTAAGTCCTGGTCGCGACTAGAGCCTCAAGGGTATTATTCTCATTTTCTTCATTTAATTCCACCATATCAAATGGATACTTTTGTTAAAAAAACCGAACATACCTAGATGTATAAATTTTTTTGTTGTTTAAATCAAAGACACGATTACCCTTTTGGCCACTAGGGTAACCTACAAAAGTGCATGGTCGTCTCCTCTCACTGAACTTATCTCCCCCTCTCTTGTTAGCATAACCCAGGCCACCAAAAACTCTAAGATGATCATAAGAGGGTTTCTTTCCAAAGAGTATTTCAAAAGGAGTTTTATTTTCAATTGCCCTAGAGGGAATGCGATTTATTATGTAGGTAGCTGTCAAAACACACTCTCCCCAAAATTTGATGGGTAAATTGGCCTCAAACCTTAGGGCTCTAGCAATTTCAAGGATGTCTCTATGTTTTCTCTCCACTACCCCATTTTGTTGGGGCGAAGTGTTATGCTGCAAGATGTTTCCAAAATTATTCCATTTTCTGCGTAATAGTTCATCATGTATGTAGATTTAAATTCTGAACCATTATCACTTCGAATTCTTTTTTACTTTGGTTCCAAATTGGTTGCTGATCATGTTGCAAAAACTAGTCAAGCAAGCTCCTACCTCGGACTTGTACTTTAAAAGAAACACCCAAACAACACGACTAAAATCATCAACAATTGTTACGAAATAATTAGCCCATGAAATTGAAGGTACTTGGTAACCACCCCATATATCACAGTGTATGAGATCAAAGCATGATAAAGTCTTAATAAAACTATATGGAAAGGGGTTCTAGTCTGCTTAGCCTTTAAGCAAGAGTTACAAGGCTCATTAATTTGTTTTAGGACTTCGCCCAAGAATTCGATGTGTTGTAGCCGTCCATGAGAAGCATGACCCAATCTTCGATGCCAAGTATCTGAATCAACGGAAACCGACATAGCTATCACTTCTTTATGTACGAACGGATCAAAGCAATATAGACCACCACTATACTGCCCATGCCAATCAGGTTCCCCGAGAGTGAGTCCTGGATTATGCAAAAATCAGAAAAGAAAGTTAGCGTACATCCAAGATCCTTTGTCAACCGGCTAACTTACAGTAAATTGCATTTAAAATCTGGAATATGCAAAACACAACTAAGTTTAACACCATTCAGTAAACGAGTACTACCAAAACCTTTTACAGGAATACTATCACCATTAGGAATTTTTACTGGTAACCCCATCTTATGAGATTTTATATTTTCCAAGATGTCACTATTGCATGTAATATGCTCCGTTGCACCTGAATCAATTACCCAAGATTTATTGAAAATTTCCTTACCAGCCATGTTCGTAACCGGGTCATTCTGATTTACCGTAGAAATTTCTTCTCCTCAGCTAATGTGCTTTAGTAGTCAAGCATATTGTTCATGATTTAGTCCAAGTATTGGGCTTGGGCCCAATTCAACAGCTGCTGAATGTGCATACTGGTTTTGGTTTCTCCTTTCACGGCCCATGGACCTCTCAAATCCCCTGTTTCCCTTTTGCTCTCCTCTGCGATCGTTCACTACATATCGATCTCCACCTTCCTGCCATTATTTCTGCCTATCTTCCCACCATTCCGGAAAACTAATGATCTCGAAGCATCCTTCTAATGAGTGCTCTGTCTTTCTGCAGTGCTTACAGGTTCTGCGTCTCGAATCTCCCTTTCAATCTTCGCCAAAGGTTTGGGTAGTTGCTTGAAATGCCACTGCTTCGAGATTGGGTTTTTGCGAACTCATAATCTATTTTTGTTGCTCGTCTTTCGATACATATGTTCGTTCTCTCTTGCTTCTACTAGTTTTTTTGATAAATCACATTCACATTTACCACAAGTACATCTTGGTGTGGGACAAGCTGATTGTAATTCATCCCAGATTCCCCTGAGTTTCGTGTAGTATGAAAAAACCGACATCTTCTCCAGTCTCGTCATGGTCAAGGTTCTCTTTAATTCATTGGCTCTCGATGCGCTTTCTTTTCTGAATCGTTCCTCCAAGTCCTTCTAAATATCCGCGGAGGTTTTTGCATATTTTACGCTGGTTCGAATCTCCTTCTCCATTGTGCTGGTCAGCCATCCTTTTATCATAGCATCGCAGCGCAACCATAGCATTAGAGATGGGCCTTCCATCAGTGCGGGAATAGTTCCATCTACGAATCCTATCTTGTTCTTTGCGAACAAGAAGTTTTTTTTATCTCTTGTGCCCAGGCCGCGTACTACCGTCGTTCAGTGTTTTGTTGACGTGCATCTGTCTCGGGAAATCGGAAGTGTGCAAGTAGTATGGCGACATGTGGTCAATTGATTGGGATGTCGATGATCCAGAGGGATCGAATTCACCGCTCTTTGTCATGTCTTTGTGGTTGTTTTGTGAGATAAGTTGGTTGTTTGCTTGACTTTTTGTTTGTTTGTTTGTTTGTGTAACGGCCCAAAAAATCTGAGTAAATAAATAAGCATCTTTATTTGGAAAAGTCTAGAAACGAAGTCAAATCCTAACAAAAGTCAACAGTCAAAGGAAACGAAAACTGCAACAAGTAACTAAGAGTTCAAGTGGTGAAAAGTTTTTAACAAATCCCAAAATACTAAAAGAACACCCCCCCCCCCACACACACACACTCTCTGCTGCTGAACATCTAAGTCTCCGAGGCATCCTGAGTAGCAGAATCTACAAGAAGGTAACAAATCAAGTGTGAGATAAAACTCAGTGAGGTTCTGTGCTAAGTGAACAAAGAATTAAGTAATACGAAGTATGGTTTTTAAAATCAAACGAATCATAATATAAAAATAATCGAAGAAAACATATAACGAAGCGAAGAACTATCGTTGGTGCAGTCAACCTTATAACCCCAATCCGAGCCCTTATCACTCCAGGCAGGGTATGACCACTGTCAAACGAAGACGAAGACGAAGACCCTGCCATGGTACAGGGGTGAAACACTACTTCCTCGCGTCAAGGGATAGTAAGCAGAGGTACTTCATGAACAACTCGACAGACACAACTGCCCAAGTATGTCCACTCAGAAACCCACACCACAATTGCGCACATATCGGTCGAAGAAAATCAATCAATCGACTCAAACGAAGATCATAATAAATCATATACATATATAACTTTTTAGAGCGGAAGCATGAGAAAAAGATTTGATGCAGTTTTCAGAACTTGATTTCATGAGTTTCACAATATTTGAGATGCAATACTATATATATAATATTAAAATAGCATCTTGTAGTTTCGCAAATATACATATACTTTTTGGGTAGAACACTCACCTTAGATGACCTCGTAAAACTTAACACCCGCAAATCATACTGGAGAATCGAAATCGAGCTTAAACCGAACAAACGAACGAATCCCAACTCTCTAAACCTTGAAATCAATGCGATCTTAAGTCAGCTATAAATGTTTAGTTAAGTCCTTGAAGTTATTCGTATGATGAACTCCGAATTTAAGTTCGTTTTGTAAAATCCCAATTCTAGCAGTTTGATAGTCCTTCATTGTAAAATACATTTCAGTAGTTTAACATTCTTAATTCTGGTGTTTCTAATTTTTATTTTCTAGCTTACTGTGTTTCCTATTTAAAACATATTTTTAAGTCTAAAACAGATTCATAGGCTGTCTCCTAGAAATTATCTACCTAGACTGCTCATGCAGTGAGCAATGATGGTAAAATATTCACGAAATATTTCATAGAACTCCAAATATCCTAATTATTGTTGGAAAATATTCAAATCTCATTTTCCATTCATTTATTAGAAATTTAGATCGATTTGATCACTTTAAAGAAGGATTATAGTGGTTTTACTAACAGTACCCTGTTCTGTCAACATTTCAAATGTTGAATCTTTCGAGAATTTTAATTGATTCATTAAATGTCATTTTAACCTCATTCCAAATCTTAGAGATGAAAGATAATGGTGTACATATCTAGTTAAATTTGCAATGACAACAAAAGAATGAAACTATTTATTTTGCATTTTACAAAAACAGGGCAGATTGCTTACGGGATTTGGAGATTTTCAAGATTTGAGCTTATTCTACTTCAAAATCAACATGCAATCCATTAGATGAGTTACCCAATTGATTGTGAGGCCTTATTACTCAATTATGTTAGTTTTGAAGAGAATAATCATCAAAATTTCATCAAAAACATGTGCATGCATCAAGATTAAAACTAGTTTTAGAAGAACATTTTTAACCCACCTTAACAATTTTCTCATAGGGTTTTGGATGAATTCATTCTCCACTACAACATTGGATTGACAAATTGAACTCCTAGCAAGTGTTGAATGAAATTAGATGTGTTAGTGTGGAAGACAATTGAGATTATGGAATAAAATTCAAAGGAAGAAGAGTCAGTGCGATTTATTACCTTCTAACTTCTTTGATTGTGCTTTGATCATAAATTGAGTTGTGTTATTAGCTTTCTCAAGTTGAGAGGGTAAGGAATTTGTATTTGCATGTGAGAAATGGTGGAGGATAAGTGGGGATTTGAAGCTTAAAGAGGTTTGGCTATGGAGGTTTATCAATGGAGGTTGAAGTGTTGGACAATGAGAGAGTGAATGAGGAAGAAGATGACTATTGTAGGTCTTATATTGACTTAGTCAACAAGATTCACTTAGTCAACTAGACTATTAGTTTCTTCTTACTTATGTTACTTTAAGTACAAGCAAGAACTAACTTGCTCATAGGTGATTTACTTGCTCGGTTGTGCTCGATTTTCTTAGTAATGTTAATTTGGTTAGCGTTTTAGTTTTTGGTCCTTCGGAAAAGTAGTTTGATAAGGTGTCGAGAAGTTTATTCGATCAAGGTAAAATTTGTTGATATTGGACGGATGAGCATCGCCTCGTCTCTAGGTTACATCGGCTCTTCGTGGTGTCCCCGAATGTGAGATTTCGTCGACCTTAATTTTCATTAAAGCCTCATACGCGACGAACGGCTTCATTAAAATATTTAATGTATCTCTCTAAATGGCCCGTCTATGAATTTTTATCAATTAACTTATTTTCATTAGGGGTCTTACAATCTCCCCTCCTTAAGGGAATTTGGTCCCAAATTCTCACTCTAAGAGTTGAAAAGCTCTGGATATCGACTCCCATTTCATCTTCTAGTTCCCAAGTTCCTTCTTCACACTTTTGGTTCCTCCACAAAACCTTCACTTGCTTGATTTGTCTATTTCGGAGTTGGTGCACCTTGTGATCCAAGATCTTGATTGGCATTTCCACATAAGATAGATCCGCGTTCATTTCCAAATCTTCATGGTGAATCACGTGTGATGGGTCGGGATGGTACTTTTTCAACTGAGACACGTGAATGCCCGAAACTGTTCGAGGTAGGAGGAGACGGTAAGCTACTGTACCGACTCTCTCAGTGATCTCGAAAGGCCCAATGTATCGAGGGTTTAACTTTCCTCCTTTACCAACCCTAACTACTCCCTTTCTCGGTGATAACTTCAAGAAGACTTGATCACTAACGTCAAACTCTTATTCTCTTCTACGGTTATCTGCATAGCTCTTCTGTCAACTCTGAGCTGTCTTCAATCACTGTCTAATCAGTTTCACCTTTTCCAAGGTCTCTTGGAGTACGTCGACTAAAGATGTTTTTCACGCCTCTATCGAAGTGACTTGGTCCTCCAAATCCCAATGTAAAGGTGAGCGACACTTTCGTCCGTATAACACCTCAAATGGAGCCATCTGGATCGAAGATTGGTAACAATTGTTGTAGGCGAATTCCACTAAAGGGAGGTGTGTTGCCCAACTCCTACCATGATCTAGTACACACATTCTCAGCAAGTCCTCTAGAGTGTGGATGGTCCTTTTAGACTGGCCATCGGTTTGTGGGTGAGTTGTAGTGTCAAAGTTCAAACTAGTGCCCAAATTCTCATGGACTTGTCTCCAAAGTCTTGAAACGAATTTCGGATCTCGATCCGAAACGATACTGATAGGAGTACCATGAAGACGAATTATCTCATTTCGGTAAATATGAGCCAATGTCTCTGCAGTGTAAGTCGTCTTCACTGGAAGAAAGTGAGCAGACTTTGTTAATTGATCCACAACTACCCAAATGATATCATATCCTCCTTTAGCTGTTGGCAATCCTGTCACAAAATCCATGGTGATCCTTTCCCACTTCCACAAAGGTATCTCGAGAGGTTGCAGTAATCCAGCGGGTCTAAGGTGCTCCGCTTTTACTTGCTGGCAAGTGAGACACTTTCTCACATAATCATTGATTTCTCTCTTCATGTCGTTCCACCAATAATATCTTTTCAAATCATGATACATCTTTGTACCACCAGGATGAATCGAGTACTACGACTTATGAGCTTCATCCATCATCAAGCGTTTCAATTCCTCATCCGCTGGTACACATAAACGTCCTTGGAACCTTAGAACTCCGTCTTCACCAAGAGAAAATTTCTCATATGAATGCTTCGACAAATTAGACTTTATCTTCTCTAACTCCGCATCTCCTACTTGCGCTTCTCCAATCAACTGGCCAATCTGAGGCCTTAATGTGATATTCGTAAATAGAACTCATTGCGGCTGGCAAGTGACATCTGATAAACGAACTTTGTAGCTAAGAGCGTCAGCGACTAAAGGGCTCCATAATAGGCATATAGAAATTATTGTACGTCAAATAACATTAGCCTTGCCTGGATGACACTGAATAGAACAATCGTAGTCTTCTAGTAACTCCATACAACGCCTTTGTCTCATATTCAAGTTCTTTTGTGAGAAAATGTATTTCAAACTCTTGTGATCGGTGTAGACGGTAAACTTTGTACCGTAGAGATAATGCCTCCATTTACCCAAGGCAAAGACAATCGCAGCTAGCTCAATATCATGCGTAGGGTAATTCTTCTCATGTAGCTTCAACTTCCTCGAGGCGTATGCTATCACCTTGCCACGTTGCATTAATACACATCCCAAACCTTCCTTGGATGCGTCCGAGTACATCGTGAAATTCTCGGGTCCTTCAGGAAGTGCCAGAATAGGCGTTTTGGTCAATCTCTTCTTCAACTCTTGGAAACTTGCTTCACACTTGTCGCTCCAAACAAACTTTGTGGTCTTCTTAGTTAGATCCGTTAGAGGTCCAGCTATCCTTGAGTAATCCTCCACGAATCTTCGATAATAACCTGCTAAGCCCAGAAAACTTCTCACCTCGGTTACTGTCTCAGGTCTCTTCCAATCCAAAACAACTTCAATCTTTCAGGGGTCAACAGCAATTCGATCTCCGGAAATAATATGTCCTAGAAAGGCTACTTTACTAAGCCAAAACTCACACTTGCTAAACTTTGCATAGAGTGAATGCTTACGCAAGGTCTCTAGGACAATTCTAAGATGGTCTTCATGTTCCTTCTCCGACTTCGAGTAAATGAGGATATCATCTATAAAAACAACCACGAACTGATCCAAATACGGATGAAAAACTCGGTGCATAAGGTCCATAAATGCAGCTGGGGCATTCGTAAGTCCAAATGGCATTACCACGAATTCATAGTGACCATATCGAGAATTAAGGGTTGTCTTTGGTACATATTCTTCCTTGACCTTTAACTGGTAATATCCTTGACGAAGATACAACTTCGAAAACACCACTGAACCTTGTAACTGGTCGAAAATATCATCGATGCATGGTAAGGGATACTTGTTCTTGATAGTAACTTGATTCAATCCGCGATAATCGACGCACATCCTCATAGATCCATCTTTCTTCTTCACGAACAACACTGGTGCTCCCCTAGGTGATGTGCTTGGTCTAAGGAATCCTTGGTCTACTAACTCTTGCAACTGAGTCTTCAACTCCTTAAGTTCGATTGGCGCCATTCTGTAAGGTTCTCTAGAAATTAGCTCGGTTCCCGGGGCTACCTCTATGGCGAACTCGACTTCACGATCTGGCAGTAGAGTGTTTAACTCCTCTGGGAAGACATCTGGAAACTCTTTTACTATCTTGACCTCTTCGATCTTTACATGATCCGATGGTTTGTTGACAATGTACGCCAAGAAACACTCACACCCCTTCAAACACAGCTTCCTCTTATGTTAACGTTGTCCATTATACGTGGACGTCGGGAATCAATTAATAAAAGGAAACGGAAACGGAAAACTTCAAAAGTCTCTACTTAAGGTCTTAGGTCAAAAACTATTTTAGCTTAACAATAACAAGTGATTGAACCAGTATACAAATGCGACACGTCAAACAATAAACGAAGGAACTCATGCATATTCATGGAAAATATAATTAGCATGCGATCATTAGCGGAAAAGTAACGCATATACGACACATAAACATACTTTTAAACACAGCGACAAAGTTAAGGGTAACTCCTAAGTTCAGCAACATCTCATTCCCCACCCAAGGTCCGAAAATCATATTCCAGTATAGCCCGAGTAAAAACTCAGACTCTGATACCAACTGTAACGGCCCTAAATATCTGAATAAATAAATAAGCATCTTTATTTGGAAAAGTCTAGAAACGAAGTCAAATCCTAACAAAAGTCAACAGTCAAAGGACACGACAACTGCAACAAGTAACTAAGAGTTCAAGTGGTGAAAAGTTTTTAACAAATCCCAAAATACTAAAAGAACACCCCCCACTCTCTGCTGCTGAACATCTAAGTCTCCGAGGCATCCTGAGTAGCAGAATCTACAAGAAGGTAACAAATCAAGTGTGAGATAAAACTCAGTGAGGTTCTGTGCTAAGTGAACAAAGAATTAAGTAATACGAAGTATGGTTTTTAAAATCAAACGAATCATAATATAAAAATAATCGAAAAAAACATATAACGAAGCGAAGAACTATCGTTGGTGCAGTCAACCTTATAACCCCAATCCGAGCCCTTATCACTCCAGGCAGGGTATGACCACTGTCAAACGAAGACGAAGACGAAGACCCTGCCATGGTACAGGGGTGAAACACTACTTCCTCGCGTCAACGGATAGTAAGCAGAGGTACTTCATGAACAACTCGACAGACACAACTACCCAAGTATGTCCACTCAGAAACCCCCACCACAATTGCGCACATATCGGTCGAAGCAAATCAATCAATCGAATCAAACGAAGATCATAATAAATCATATACATATATAACTTTTTAGAGCGGAAGCATGAGAAAAAGATTTGATGCAGTTTTCAGAACTTGATTTCATGAGTTTCACAATATTTGAGATGCAATACTATATATATAATATTAAAATAGCATCTTGTAGTTTCGCAAATATACATATACTTTTTGGGTAGAACACTCACCTTAGATGACCTCGTAAAACTTAACACCCGCAAATCATACTGGAGAATCGAAATCGAGCTTAAACCGAACAAACGAACGAATCCCAACTCTCTAAACCTTGAAATCAATGCAATCTTAAGTCAGCTATAAATGTTTAGTTAAGTCCTTGAAGTTATTCGTATGATGAACTCCGAATTTAAGTTCGTTTTGTAAAATCCCAATTCTAGCAGTTTGATAGTCCTTCATTGTAAAATACATTTCAGTAGCCTAACATTCTTAATTCTGGTGTTTCTAATTTTTATTTTCTAGCTTACTGTGTTTCCTATTTAAAACATATTTTTAAGTCTAAAACAGATTCATAGGCTGTCTCCTAGAAATTATCTACCTAGACTGCTCATGCAGTGAGCAATGATGGTAAAATATTCACGAAATATTTCATAGAACTCCAAATATCCTAATTATTGTTGGAAAATATTCAAATCTCATTTTCCATTCATTTATTAGAAATTTAGATCGATTTGATCACTTTAAAGAAGGATTATAGTGGTTTTACTAACAGTACCCTGTTCTGTCAACATTTCAAATGTTGAATCTTTCGAGAATTTTAATTGATTCATTAAATGTCATTTTAACCTCATTCGAAATCTTAGAGATGAAAGATAATGGTGTACATATCTAGTTAAATTTGCAACGACAACAAAAGAATGAAACTATTTATTTTGCATTTTACAAAAACAGGGCAGATTGCTTACGGGATTTGGAGATTTTCAAGATTTGAGCTTATTCTACTTCAAAATCAACATGCAATCCATTAGATGAGTTACCCAATTGATTGTGAGGCCATATTACTCAATTATGTTAGTTTTGAAGAGAATAATCATCAAAATTTCATCAAAAACATGTGCATGCATCAAGATTAAAACTAGTTTTAGAAGAACATTTTTAACCCACCTTAACAATTTTCTCATAGGGTTTTGGATGAATTCATTCTCCACTACAACATTGGATTGACAAATTGAACTCCTAGCAAGTGTTGAATGAAATTAGATGTGTTAGTGTGGAAGACAATTGAGATTATGGAATAAAATTCAAAGGAAGAAGAGTCAGTGCGATTTATTACCTTCTAACTTCTTTGATTGTGCTTTGATCATAAATTGAGGTGTGTTATTAGCTTTCTCAAGTTGAGAGGGTAAGGAATTTGTATTTGCATGTGAGAAATGGTGGAGGATAAGTGGGGATTTGAAGCTTAAAGAGGTTTGGCTATGGAGGTTTATCAATGGAGGTTGAAGTGTTGGACAATGAGAGAGTGAATGAGGAAGAAGATGACTATTGTAGGTCTTATATTGACTTAGTCAACAAGATTCACTTAGTCAACTAGACTATTAGTTTCTTCTTACTTATGTTACTTTAAGTACAAGCAAGAACTAACTTGCTCATAGGTGATTTACTTGCTCGGTTGTGCTCGATTTTCTTAGTAATGTTAATTTGGTTAGCGTTTTAGTTTTTGGTCCTTCGGAAAAGTAGTTTGATAAGGTGTCGAGAAGTTTATTCGATCAAGGTAAAATTTGTTGATATTGGATGAGCATCGCCGCCTCTCTAGGTTACATCGGCTCTTCGTGGTGTCCCGAATGTGAGATTTCGTCGACCTTAATTTTCATTAAAGCCTCATACGCGACGAACGGCTTCATTAAAATATTTAATGTATCTCTCTAAATGGCCCGTCTATGAATTTTTATCAATTAACTTATTTTCATTAGGGGTCTTACAATCTCCCCTCCTTAAGGGAATTTGGTCCCAAATTCTCACTCTAAGAGTTGAAAAGCTCTGGATATCGACTCCCATTTCATCTTCTAGTTCCCAAGTTCCTTCTTCACACTTTTGGTTCCTCCACAAAACCTTCACTTGCTTGATTTGTCTATTTCGGAGTTGGTGCACCTTGTGATCCAAGATCTTGATTGGCATTTCCACATAAGATAGATCCGCGTTCATTTCCAAATCTTCATGGTGAATCACGTGTGATGGGTCGGGATGGTACTTTTTCAACTGAGACACGTGAATGCCCGAAACTGTTCGAGGTAGGAGGAGACGGTAAGCTACTGTACCGACTCTCTCAGTGATCTCGAAAGGCCCAATGTATCGAGGGTTTAACTTTCCTCCTTTACCAACCCTAACTACTCCCTTTCTCGGTGATAACTTCAAGAAGACTTGATCACTAACGTCAAACTCTTATTCTCTTCTACGGTTATCTGCATAGCTCTTACATCGACTCGAATGTCTTCAATCCGTTTAATCTGTCACCTTTTCCAAGGTCTCTTGGAGTACGTCGACTAAAGATGTTTTTCACGCCTCTATCGAAGTGACTTGGTCCTCCAAATCCCAATGTAAAGGTGAGCGACACTTTCGTCCGTATAACACCTCAAATGGAGCCATCTGGATCGAAGATTGGTAACAATTGTTGTAGGCGAATTCCACTAAAGGGAGGTGTGTTGCCCAACTCCTACCATGATCTAGTACACACATTCTCAGCAAGTCCTCTAGAGTGTGGATGGTCCTTTTAGACTGGCCATCGGTTTGTGGGTGAGTTGTAGTGTCAAAGTTCAAACTAGTGCCCAAATTCTCATGGACTTGTCTCCAAAGTCTTGAAACGAATTTCGGATCTCGATCAAACGATACTGATAGGAGTACCATGAAGACGAATTATCTCATTTCGGTAAATATGAGCCAATGTCTCTGCAGTGTAAGTCGTCTTCACTGAAAGAAAGTGAGCAGACTTTGTTAATTGATCCACAACTACCCAAATGATATCATATCCTCCTTTAGCTGTTGGCAATCCTGTCACAAAATCCATGGTGATCCTTTCCCACTTCCACAAAGGTATCTCGAGAGGTTGCAGTAATCCAGCGGGTCTAAGGTGCGCCGCTTTTACTTGCTGGCAAGTGAGACACTTTCTCATATAATCATTGATTTCTCTCTTCATGTCGTTCCACCAATAATATCTTTTCAAATCATGATACATCTTTGTACCACGAGGATGAATCGAGTACTACGACTTATGAGCTTCATCCATAATCAAGCGTTTCAATTCCTCATCCGCTGGTACACATAAACGTCCTTGGAACCTTAGAACTCCGTCTTCACCAAGAGAAAATTTCTCATATGAATGCTTCGACAAATTATACTTTATCTTCTCTAACTCCGCATCTCCTACTTGCGCTTCTCCAATCAACTGGCCAATCTGAGGCCTTAATGTGATATTCGTAAATAGAACTGATTGCGGCTGGCAAGTGACATCTGATAAACGAACTTTGTAGCTAAGAGCGTCAGCGACTACATTAGCCTTGCCTGGATGACACTGAATAGAACAATCGTAGTCTTCTAGTAACTCCATACAACGCCTTTGTCTCATATTCAAGTTCTTTTGTGAGAAAATGTATTTCAAACTCTTGTGATCGGTGTAGACGGTAAACTTTGTACCGTAGAGATAATGCCTCCATTTACCCAAGGCAAAGACAATCGCAGCTAGCTCAATATCATGCGTAGGGTAATTCTTCTCATGTAGCTTCAACTTCCTCGAGGCGTATGCTATCACCTTGTCACGTTGCATTAATACACATCCCAAACCTTCCTTGGATGCGTCTGAGTACATCGTGAAATTCTCGGGTCCTTCAGGAAGTGCCAGAATAGGCGTTTTGGTCAATCTCTTCTTCAACTCTTGGAAACTTGCTTCACACTTGTCGCTCCAAACAAACTTTGTGGTCTTCTTAGTTAGATCCGTTAGAGGTCCAGCTATCCTTGAGTAATCCTCCACGAATCTTCGATAATAACCTGCTAAGCCCAGAAAACTTCTCACCTCGGTTACTGTCTCAGGTCTCTTCCAATCCAAAACAACTTCAATCTTTCAGGGGTCAACAGCAATTCGATCTCCGGAAATAATATGTCCTAGAAAGGCTACTTTACTAAGCCAAAACTCACACTTGCTAAACTTTGCATAGAGTGAATGCTTACGCAAGGTCTCTAGGACAATTCTAAGATGGTCTTCATGTTCCTTCTCCGACTTCGAGTAAACGAGGATATCATCTATAAAAACAACCACGAACTGATCCAAATACGGATGAAAAACTCGGTGCATAAGGTCCATAAATGCAGCTGGGGCATTCGTAAGTCCAAATGGCATTACCACGAATTCATAGTGACCATATCGAGAATTAAGGGTTGTCTTCGGTACATCTTCTTCCTTGACCTTTAACTGGTAATATCCTTGACGAAGATACAACTTCGAAAACACCACTGAACCTTGTAACTGGTCGAAAATATCATCGATGCATGGTAAGGGATACTTGTTCTTGATAGTAACTTGATTCAATCCGCGATAATCGACGCACATCCTCATAGATCCATCTTTCTTCTTCACGAACAACACTGATGCTCCCCAAGGTGATGTGCTTGGTCTAAGGAATCCTTGGTCTACTAACTCTTGCAACTGAGTCTTCAACTCCTTAAGTTCGATTGGCGCCATTCTGTAAGGTTCTCTAGAAATTAGTTCGGTTCCCGGGGCTACCTCTATGGCGAACTCGACTTCACGATCTGGCGGTAGAGTGTTTAACTCCTCTGGGAAGACATCTGGAAACTCTTTTACTATCTTAACCTCTTCGATCTTTACATGATCCGATGGTTTGTTGACAATGTACGCTAAGAAACACTCACACCCCTTCAAACACAGCTTCCTCTTATGTTAACGTTGTCCATTATACGTGGACGTCGGGAATCAGTTAATAAAAGGAAACGGAAAACTTCAAAAGTCTCTACTTAAGGTCTTAGGTCAAAAACTATTTTGGCTTAACAATAACAAGTGATTGAACCAGAATACACATGCGACACGTCAAACAATAAACGAAGGAACTCATGCATATTCATGGAAAATATAATTAGCATGCGATCATAAGCGGAAAAGTAACGCATATACGACACATAAACATACTTTTAAACACAGCGACAAAGTTAAGGGTAACTCCTAAGTTCAACAACATCTCACTCCCCACACAAGGTCCGAAAATCATATTCCAGTATAGCCCGAGTAAAAACTCAGGCTCTGATACCAACTGTAACGGCCCTAAAAATCTGAGTAAATAAATAAGCATCTTTATTTGGAAAAGTCTAGAAACGAAGTCAAATCCTAACAAAAGTCAACAGTCAAAGGACACGACAACTGCAACAAGTAACTAAGAGTTCAAGTGGTGAAAAGTTTTTAACAAATCCCAAAATACTAAAAGAACACCCCCCACTCTCTACTGCTGAACATCTAAGTCTCCGAGGCATCCTGAGTAGCAGAATCTACAAGAACGTAACAAATCAAGCGTGAGATAAAAACTCAGTGAGGTTCTGTGCTAAGTGAACAACGAGTAATACGAAGTATGGTTTTTAAAATCAAACGAATCATAATATAAAAATAATCGAAGAAAACATATAACGAAGCGAAGAACTATCGTTGGTGCAGTCAACCTTATAACCCCAATCCGAGCCCTTATCACTCCAGACAGGGTATGACCACTGTCAAACGAAGACGAAGACCCTGCCATGGTACAGGGGTGAAACACTACTACTCCCAATGACCTCAGCGACTTCTGCCTGGCGTCAAGGGATAGTAAGCAGAGGTACTTCATGAACAACTCGACAGACACAACTGCCCAAGTATGTCCACTCAGAAACCCACACCACAATTGCGCACATATTGGTCGAAGCAAATCAATCAATCGAATCAAACGAAGATCATAATAAATCATATACATATATAACTTTTTAGAGCGGAAGCATGAGAAAAAGATTTGATGCAGTTTTCAGAACTTGATTTCATGAGTTTCACAATATTTGAGATGCAATACTATATATATAATATTAAAAGAGCTTCTTGTAGTTTTGCAAATATACATATACTTTTTGGGTAGAACACTCACCTTAGATGACCTCGTAAAACTTAACACCTGCAAATACTACTGGCGAATCGAAATCGAGCTTAAACCGAACAAACGAACGAATCCCAACTCTCTAAACCTTGAAATCAATCGATCTTAAGTCAGCTATAAATGTTTAGTTAAGTCCTTGAAGTTATTCGTATGATGAACTCCGAATTTAAGTTCGTTTTGTAAAATCCTGATTCTGCAGTTTGATTGTCCTTCATTGTAAAATACATTTAAGTAGTCTAACATTCTTAATTCTGGTGTTTCTAATTTTTATATTCTATCTTACTGTGTTTCCTATTCAAAACACATTTTTAAGTCTAAAAAATATTCATAGGCTGTCTCCTAGAAATTATTTAGCTAGACTGCTCATGCAGTGAGCAATGATGGTAAAATATTCATGAAATATTTTATAGAACTCCAAATATTCTAATTCTTATTGGAAAATATTAAAATCTCATGTTCCATTCATTTATTAGAGATTTATGTCAATTTGATCAGTTTAAAGAAGGATTATAGTAGTTTTACTAACAGTACCCTGTTCTGTCAACATTTCGAATGTTGAATATTTCGCGAATTTTAATTGATTCATTTAACGTCATTTTAACCTCATTCCAAATCTCCGAGATGAAAGATAATTCTTTACATGTCTAGTTAACTTCGCAACTACAACAAAATAATGAAATTATTTATTTTGCATTTTACAAAACAGGGCAGATTGCTTACAGGATTTGGAGATTTTCAAGATTTGAGCTTATTCTACTTCAAAATCAACATGCAATCCATTAGATGAGTTACCCAATTGATTTTGAGGCCATATTACTCAATTATGTTAGTTTTGAAGAGAATAATCATCAAAATTTCATAAAAAACATGTGCATGCATCAAGATTAAAACTAGTTTTAGAAGAACATTTTTAACCCACCTTAACACTTTTCTCATAGGGTTTTGGATGAATTCATTCTCCACTTCAACATTGGATTGACAAATTGAACTCCTAGCAAGTGTTGAATGGAATTAGATGTGTTAGTGTGGAAGACAATTGAGATTGTGGAGTAAAATTGAAAGGAAGAAGAGTGAGTGGGATTTATTACCTTGTAACTTCTTTGATTGTGCGTTGATTATAAATCGAGTTGTGTTATTAGCTTTCTCAAGTTGAGAGGATAAGGAATATGTATTTGCATGTGAGAAATGGTGGAGGATAAGTGGGGATTTGAAGCTTAAAGAGGTTTGGCTATGGAGGTTGAAGTGTTGGAGAATGAGAGAGTGAATGAGGAAGAAGATGACTATTGTAGGTCTTATATTGACCTAGTCAACAAGATTCACTTGGTCAACTAGACTATTAGTTTCTTCTTACTTATGTTACTTTAAGTACAAGCAAGAACTAACTTGCTCATAGGTGATTTACTTGCTCGGTAGTGCTCGATTTTCTTAGTAATGTTAATTTGGTTAGCGTTTTAGTTTTTGGTCCTTCGGAAAAGTAGTTTGATAAGGTGTCGAGAAGTTTATTCGATCAAGGTAAAATTTGTTGATATTGGACGGGTGAGCATCGCCTCATCTCCAGGTTACATCGGCTCTTCGTGGTGTCCCTGAATGTGAGATTTCGTCGACCTAAAATTTCATTAAAGCCTCATACACGACGAACGTCTTCATTAAAATGTTTAATGTATCTCTCTAAATGGCCCGTCTATGAATTTTTATCAATTAACTTATTTTCATTAGGGCTCTTACAGTTTGTTTCTGGTATGGGTCAGGCAGAGGCTTTAGTATCATAACAATACTAGGAAAATTACTTCATTTGGTCATGTATGTTTATTACTCTGCCCATTTAATCCTGTAATTATTCCATTGTCACATTTGGTCTTGTAAGTTATCTAAAATTCTAATTTTAGTACTTCGACGACAATTACGGCTAAAAGAATTTAAATTACGAAAATTCACTCTAAATTTATTTCAAAATGACGAATTAGTAAGTAGAAAAAGGAAAGGGAAAAGAATTGAAATATATCAATCATATTTCTACTTCTCCAAAACTTTAATATGTACACTAAACATAATTTGTGTTATCGTTTATGTAACGACCAGGATTTTAATTAATTGAATTAAAGCGATTTTAGACGAACTGGGCCAAGTATAGAAAGAACTACTTAAAAAGCCCAATTCCTCATTTAAGGCCTGGCCCATTCTTTTAGCTAAACCTAATTGAATAAGAAAAGGAGTTTTTCCAACAAACTTAAGAAGAAAACGTTAGAAGCAGGGAAGAAAAGAAGAGTTCTACTACAAAGAAGAAACCAAGAAAATAGATCATTCTCCATCTCTTACTGTCTTTCCTTAATTCTTCTTCTTCCAGGCAAGTGAAGTTTTAAGGTTTCATGCTATTATGGTAGAAATCATATGCTAATATGTTATGAATTTAGATTATCTACAATGACTTGTGAAATTCATGTACTCCACTGTTAATATTGTCACGTGAAATAGCTATGCGCCGTTCGTCTATTTTACGAAGAAAGTTTTTGATTTGTGAGTTACATGCTTTAGCTGAATGGTTAATTATTTGTGTAGTTAATGATTGATGTGCCTTCAATGATCAAGTTGATTAGTACAATTAATGTTTGCAAATTAATTAGTTGCCTCGTGTGATCATAATTATGATTTTTATGACAAGATATGGAAAAGACAGTTCATGGTAATTGATCAAATTTTCAATTTGATTCTAGGTTAATATATGTCCATATTACTAGACCTCTAGTATGCCATGTATTGTCTGCACGTGAGTTGACTTGTGTTATCAACCTGTTGTTAATAAAGATGTTAAAGATCGGCTTTTTTACTTCCCAGTACGAAGTTTGGCCTCATAATATCCTTAGGTACGAAGCTTTTTACCCCAGTGTGATCCAATACGAACTTACCGTGTTGGGGTACGAAATTTTTGAGGCCCACTGGTTTCATATTGCAATTTGATCCCTGCACCATATCTCGATGAATTTGTAAATTATTTTAGGTCCCTGCAGCTATTTTCGTAGCATGTGCAGCTAATTATATTGGGAGAAAGGAAAAATTCAAAATTGGAACCCAGAAGTACTTTAAGCAGTTGGAAGATGTACAATTATCTTTTATCCTTTACACAAATGGTTGAAATGTGTGGCAGCAGCACATGGGTAGTAAAGCTTCCCGGCGGTCAAGTTATCTTCAGAGACCTTTATGATACATCGCGATTTGCAAGTTAAATTTGGATCATATGATTAATTAAATTGGAATGAATTGAATTTGGGCCATCACAACATTGCCACAATACCAATACAAAGTATCTGTGTATAGAAATCGAGAATATGATAAGTTAAAAAATCAGACAAAAATCTAAAAAAAAAGGGAAAACATCACTTAAGAAATAAAGCATCAGAAATGATCCAATACAAACTTAATTTTCATACTTGGCCTTTAAAAAGGATCAATAAAATAGCCAATATCAATTTATTTCAAGTAGGAGCTGGTTAAAACAAAAGAAATGGAGCCAACAATACAATTTATGAAAACAATTTTAGTAAAAAACGTATTCTGAATTATCGAGCTCAAACAAAATAAAAAATGAGCCAACAAACAAAATTGTGTAAACGAAACAAATAGCTAACTATGAAAATATAAAACCGAAAGAAATAAAAACATTAATCATCAAAAAATACCATTATTATACAAGCTTAAAAAAATAGCCAATATCAAAATATAGCCTTAATAAAATAGTCAATATCAAAATATATCTGGAATATATTTTTAAAAAACCAAAACTTAGCCAACAAAAAGATTCACCAAAAAATAATTTCCCAAAAAAAGGCCAACAACAATCAGAAAGAATCAAAAAAATATGCAGGAAGGAAAAACCGAAAAAATATGCAGGAAACAATTAAAAGGAAAAAAATAGCCACAATTTACAAAAAACAAAAATTAGCCAACCAATAAAATCGAAACCAAACAAATAGCCAACTATGAAAATAAAAAACTGAAAGAAATGAAAACATTAATCATCAAAAAATACCATTAATATATTATACAAGCTTAAAAAAATGGCTAATATAAAAATATATCTAACTGATAGATTTTACTGAAATTCCAAGTGAATTAATCATCAAAAATATTCACATTGAATGCTACAATTAATTTTCTCGAAATGTATTTTGTAAAGAATAAAAATAGCCAATAAACAACTATAACAATATAGATTTAGAAAATATAAAGCTGAAATAAAATAAGCCCAAAAAACAATATTAATGATAAAGTCTTCATAAAATAGCCAATATCAAAATATTTCTAGAATGTATTTTAGAAAAATAAAAATTTAGCCAACTACAAGATTAAAAAAAATATGCAGGAAGAAAAATCGGAGGCCAAGTATAAAAATTTAAAACTAGGAAAACAGGTCTCCTGCGATTTTTAAATTGAATCCTAAAAAACAATATTAATGATATAGCCTTAATAAAATAGCCAATATCAAAATATATCTGGAATATATTTAAAAAAAAAAAAAAACCTTAGCCAACAAAAAGATTCATCAAAAAATAATTTCTCAAAAAAAGCCAACAATCAGAAAGAATCAAAATAATATGCAGGAAGGAAAAATCGAAAAACGGAAATAATATGCAGGAATCAAAAGGAAAAAAATAGCCACAATTTATAAAAAAATAAATAGCCAACCAATAAAATCGTCAAATATTTAATCGCCACTTTTGAAGTACTTCTAACAATGATAATGCAAAATAAATTTAAAATTTTCAAACAAAATATTCAGCACCCTACGACAATCTCATACAAATCTCCTTCTGCATTGTTGCATTGCTTATCTCAGCATCCAAAGATATAACCCTCTTCAAATCCTCAACCGTTTCACGAAGTTTCACAACTTCCAACGCAAGCTCTTTCTTCTTCGAATTATTCTCCTCTAATTCAACAGCCAACCTATCCCGTTCCTTGCTGCAATCACGCAACTCATTGTTCATTGCACTTATTCGCTCTTCCAGATTGTAGACAACTTCCTTATTACTTTCTTGAAACTCCTTCACAGTTACTGCCTCAACATCTGACATCTCACGTCTCAATTTTTCATTAATATCAAGTGCTCTAGCAATCTCAACTTCAAGCTTCTTTATCAGAGTATCTTTCTTCTCTAATTCAGCAGCAAAATTCGAGGGGATTACGGAAGAGCATTTCCCAATAGCTGTTGGAGTTTCACTTGTCACTAGACAACCAAGGGATTGTGCATTTGGAAGTTCATCTTTATTTGGGGGTGGAGTTAAGTTGTCGTTGCATATCACATTTTCAATGTTATTGACAACCATTTCTGAAGAATGCGTAGAAGGTTGGGCTTTCACAACATGTCCAGATTCACAAGTCTCCAGGTGCTTTCCAGAATCAATGATGGGTTTCCTACCCACGAAATCATTACCTGTACTACAGCCGGCAACACTAGAGCTAACATTCTCATCACCAGCCATATCCTTGTTCAAATTATTCAACACACCAGTCAAAATGCCATCCACATCAACAGTCTTATTCTCAATACTACTAACCCCTGAATCTTTCCCAAATATAACAAGTTCCATCACATCTTCAACCTTTGAAGAATTTTTCTTGCGAAGTTACATAACATTTGCTTCTTCATTTGCAAACAAATTCTTAGCATGTTGGGTAGGCTGAATGAGTATGTTACTGTGACAAGGGGAATCTCCGTCTAGAAGCTTCAATTCAGCTCTACTTGGTTCTATTAAATCTCTCACCTCATATGGAAATGTTTCAACACTGTAAATTTATGTGCACAATGAATACATACTTGTAAAGAATGAAAACTGACAATTTCAGAAAAGTACCAGTTTTAATCTTCAAAAACCAAAGTCCTTCAAGTATTGTTTCATCAACATCAAATCCCACCTCATGAAACGAGGAAAAGTAACAACGCTCGACACCGGATTCATCATGTTTGACACCTCCAGAAGCCAATACTACAGAGAAATTGCCAATGTTGAATCAGATGTTTTAGAACAAAGGCTTAGATAATCTGAGAGTTAATAACACTAAGATATTACCTGAAGAAACAAGGAACAACTCCCAGTTTTCAGTCCATTGGCATTTTGGATACACTTGTACAGCGAGCGAAGCATGAAACGGCTCCAATGATGCATACATATCGTATCCAGATCCAGCACGTACTTAGTAAGATGCCAGTTGATGACATAGTTTTGATTGGCAAGGAAGAAGTTTGATAACAGATACAAGTGCAACAAACGAGCAACATCACTTACAGCATTAGCATCATCATCACCAGCAGATAGTTTTGAATACAATGCGTTCAAGATGATAACTTTTGTCAAATTATAAGATCCACTAGCCGTTTCACGGATGCTACGTATCTTCATTGGAAAACAACGTGCTATGAAATCATTCTCTTTCAATGGACGCTTGGAAACTTCGATTGGCCAGTCACCATCCCGAATCCCAAATACAAGTTGCATATCCAAAGGAGTAGGCAGAACAACGTGACCCGCAACGTTGAATCCTTTAGGCTTTATACAATCTTTCAGATTTGATCGCTGTATTATTTCTGAAATGCAAGGATCGTTCTTTTTGAATCTTTTCATATCTGACTCTTTCAGCTGCATAGCAGAGTAGACAAAATACCAAAACGGAGTCCTGCGAATAACATCCAAATGGCACTGCCTGAAAGGCAATGATCTTATTTCCTTCATAGCATTTTGCAAATTGCTCCTGTAATTTACTGGACCCTTCCCTGAAATTAAATATTGAACTTCTCAACAAGGGGAAAAATGAAATATGAAGAATACATTTACAACTATTTAACAACGTTAATGTACTTTTCTTGATATCCTTCTCATTCTCACTAACACTCATTCCATCTGCGTCAGGTTCTGTAGTTCAAGAAGTAGACAACATAAAAGTTCACAAATCAAATGGCAACTATGATAATAACTAATTAGAAGATTGCTTCAATTACCTACTAATACATCAGAAGCAGCACCACACCTTTTCCTACGAACAGGACTATTAAATGCTCATAACAAACAATAATCACTCAGCCACAGTGATAAAAAAAAAATTGACATTATAAGGACAAATAAACAAAAAAATCATTAACTAACTTACTCTCACTCATCTTAACCCTACGCCGAGAACCTGGCACTTGAATTGTATAAAAAGAAATAACTACATGTTAGTTAACATATACATACAAACACCAATTATTTACACAACTAAAACTAGTTACTTACATTCTAATTTCACTTTCCTCGTAAAACTAGTTACTTACATTCTAATTTCACTTTCCTTGCATTAGCTCCAGAATCTACAAAAAAAAAAAAAAAAAAAAAAAAAAAAAAAATCCGAAAAAATTGTAGTCGACTATGAGATTTGTTGGTAACTAAATGAAATGAGCTTTAGAGAGTCAAGTAATACCAGATTCATCAGTAAACTCATCGCCACTTGAATCTTTCTTACTCAATTTCTTCCTTTCCTTTTGCATTTTTTATCTGCAACCAACCCAACTAATTACTGCAAGGGAAAACAAATAATACAGTTACCATTGAAATCTAGTCGACTAGGTATCTTCACTTGCTTCAAAAGGATCTCATCATCAGAAGACTCTGCGCACACAACCGGATATGGAATCATCAATACTAAATGGGCTTGTACAAATCAACTTATGAAATATAGAATACTATTTAATGATATTAACAGCAGGTCATTACCCGTTTCTTCAGGACGAACAAAAATCAGCCTTTTCCTAGTTCTCTTCTTTCCGCGCTCGGGACTTTCTGGTGACACAGTCACCCTAGACAATACTCTACACTTCTTGGTTGCTGTAAAATAACTAATAAGTAACTAATTCTCATAATTTCCCCTACATGCATTTGCGAAATTGTTAATAAATGAACCTTGAGGGGATTCTTTGTATGAATAAATTGGTGGGCTATTATCTTCTCCATCTAACATACACAGGATGAAACAACACGTCAGGTATCCATATTATCAAACCAAATGTGAAAGACTACGAATCAGAAAATTTAATTTAAGAACAACCACTACTGAAACTTTGATCAGAAGACACCACTTCTATGACTTTTTCCTTTCCATCCCATTCTACGAGCTGAAGCTGTTACAAAAATCACCAATAAAATTTTTCAAACAAAATAACATGATTAATGCCAAGTATCACCTAAATGGAAACACTAATGTACAAACCATACCTATTTCAATTGTGCGATCTTGTACATTACCACCTGATCCACATCTCAAGTGATTCATAATACGATCTACTGACTTAAGCCTTGAATACATTGACACATTAATTCCTATTTGAAAAATTCCTTACAGTTCATAGAGTTTTCTCTACAACAGGAGAAAATATGTTCTAATTCTCACAAATGGGTAACTACAATTGAATGTTTCTAAAGAAAGTCTGGAACAGTTGGTGAAAAGACATAAAGTGATAAAGGTGATTATTAATTGAGAAGGGACTATACTATGGATTGGCGGTGGATTTGGTTTTACTAATTCTATTCCCAGCCGTTCGATCAACACCAAAACCAACAGCACCACGTGACTACTCTGAATCAGAATCAGCTATTTGGGGCTATTTTGTAATATCAAAAAGTAGGTTCTGGGACCAAATATGAATTAATGAAATGCTAGTACTGGGATCCAATCTGTCATTTTCATTCGTATATAAGGAAAAAAAAGGTAAACAGCTCGTACTGGAAACCAACGCCCCCGTTAAAGATCAACTCTAGCAAGAGACTTTGCTTAAAAGAATGGGAATAACTATTATACGAGCTTCCTGGCTTGTTTAGAGTATTCTCCCGATTTATAAGAATAACGCAAGTTACTTTCTCAAAAGTTAAATGAATGAATGTTTGAAAGTAAAGAATGAAAATAAGAAGGATGCCTAGGTGTCTCTATTGGATATACACTTTAATGATTGAGCCAATGCATATTACGTATGTTGCTACGGTGAGCATACACAAGAGAGCAGAGGCGAAAGCCGATGCGTTTTATGTATACTGCTACGGTGAGTATACACATGAGAGCCGAGGCGTTTTACGCATGTTGCTACGGTGAGCATGCACGTATACCAATATGAGGCGAAGCTTACCTAGGCACCTTAAAAGAAAGAATGCTAAAGTGATTCTAGCTAAAGATAAGAAAAGAGCTTGAATCAAATGAATGATCTTAATGAATGACAAAGAAAAGAAACTCAAGTCAAATGTTTAAGCTAGTAAATTCTAGAAGTAAAAGAACGGAGAATTGGTACTCCATGGCCTTCTTTTGATTTATTGATTTTACTTTATGAATGATGCACATGTAAGGAATATTTATGCTATGTATTACAAGTTAGTTTGGCTTGCTTGTGAGTACAAGTAGGTACTCACCCTTGCCCTATTGAACCTCAGGTGATGAACAAGCTGGAGTGGATGGGGATCAAGATTGAAGCTGATTCAGTATACTTATGATAAAACATTAATTCTTTATTTATTTCATTTTTTTTAAACGCGGTTTGCGCATAGACATGTTGGTTTTAAGACTTCCGCTGTAAAGGATTTTCATTCTTTTCAAGTTCACTGGATTTTGACTACATTTATGTTGATGTAGAAATTTTTATTTAGCTGCTTTTTTTTTTTTTTTGAAAATAGCATTTATTGTCAGAATCCACGTATATTTTATATTAAAAATTAACAGGGCGCTACAGTTTGGTATCAGAGCCCAAGGTTTTAAACACGATACTTTGGGTTACTTTTTCGACAAGATAAAAGAGATGTTTTCGTAAGAAAATGTTGATGTATAATGTATATATGAATTGTAAGTACTGAATCAGGCTCGATCGACTCCTTCCACTTCGGTAAGTCTTTATATGTTTATAAGTGATGATTTTATGATTATGATGAGTTACCTGTTTAGACACCTTACCAAGTATAATGTCTTATGTTCTTGAAATTGGTGGAGGTGTGATCCAGCTTACAGTAATGAGTCGCAACGGACGTAATGGTAACACGAACCAGGCTGCTACACCTTTGACCGTGGAAGAAATGACGTAGGCATTGATTCAGGCTACCCAGAATCGTAGAGAGAACGACAGGAGTCATCTTGCTGAGTTTTTGAAGCTGTCTCCCCCAACTTTTCATGGAACCACCGATCCCATGAAGGCAGAAAGTTGGCTCAAGGAAATCAAGAAGGTTTTTTCGGTTTGTCATCCTCTAGTGAAGCAGAAAAGGTGAGCTTTGCTGCTTTTAGGTTGAAGGATAGTGCCTCAGATTGGTGGCAGCTAATTGAACGTCAAGAAGGTAATGCGCCAACCACTTGGGAGAGATTCAAGGAGTTATTTTACCAAGTAAGAAAGCACATGGAGTCCATTGCAAGAAGCCAGGACATATTATGACTTATTGCCCAAATAAGAATAAAGGAACTGCAACTCGAGTTTACAGGATGACTTTTGATGAAGCGAAGGAATCAGCTGACGTAGTCACCGGTATTTCTTCCCTTTACTGTTCAGTGACTCGTTTATTCTATATGTTTAAATTGTCTACTATGTGTTGTATTATGTGATTTAAATGTTTATGCATGATGTTGTGATAGGAAATCTTCCTGTGTGTGGTCTTTCAGCCTTTGTTCTATTTGATTCTGGAGCATCACACTCTTTTGTGAAACCCTTTTTTGCTAAACGACTAGTTGATCATCCTCGTCTCACGGATTAGGATTACCACATATCGACTCCATCTGGGGAAGTGTTAACATCATCTGAAGTTCTTCAGGATTGTCCAATAAGTATTGAAGGTAAAGAACTCGATGCAAACCTCATCATGTTGGAAATGAAAGACTTTGATGTCATCTTAGGCATGGACTAGCTTTTCAAGCATCATGCATTGATTGATTGTTGGAATAGAAAGGTGGTTTTTGGTTATGAGGGATTACCACATCTCTCATATCAGAGTATTTCATCCAAGTTGGGAACTCTCGTGATATTTGCGGTTAAGGCACAGAAGCTAGTCAACAAAGGATGTGAAGCATACCTAGCTTTTATCTCAAAAGCGGATGAGCAACATCCATCACTTGACCAAATTCCAGTAGTGCGAGAATTTCCTGACGTCTTTCCAGAAGATATTCAAGGTGTTCCTCCGGAAAGGAAAGTTGATTTGGAATAGAGTTAGTGCCATGAACAACTCCAATTTCGAAAGCACCGTATAGAATGGCTCCAGCAGGGTTAAAAGAACTTAAGGAGCAAATTCAAATTTTCTAGACAAAGGGTTCATAAGGCCGAGTTTCTCGCCCTGGGGAGCTCCAATCCTCTTTGTCAAGAAAAAGGACGGTATGATGCGCCTCTGCATTGATTACCGTGAGATCAATAAGGTGACTATTAAAAATAAGTACCCACTTCCAAGGATCGATGAATTACTTGATCAACTTCAAGGTGCAGGGTTCTTTTCAAAGATTGATCTCAGATCAGGGTACCATCAACTACGCGTAAGAGAGGAAGATGTGCCTAAGACAGATTTTCGTTCGAGATATGGCCATTACGAGTTCCTCGTCATGCCTTTTGGCCTGACAAATGCTCCAGCAGCTTTTATGGATTTGATGAATAGGGTATTTTCAGAATATCTCGATAAGTTTGTCATTGTCTTCATTGATGACATCCTCATCTTTTCCCGGACAGAAGAGGAGCATGAGCAACATCTAAGGCTTGCACTGCAAAGATTGAGGGAGAAGTCGTTGTTTGCTAAGTTCAGTAAGTGTGAGTTTTGGATGGATAGTGTACCATTTCTAGGGCACATAATATCGAAGGAAGGTGTTGCTATGGACCCGAGAAAGATTGAGGTGATCCGAGACTGGCCAACTCCAGTGAATGTGAGTGAGATTCGTAGTTTTCTCGGTTTAGCAGGCTACTATCAGAAGTTCGTAGATGGGTATTCTAAGATTTCGTTGCCCATGACCAATTTGACAAGAAAAGGGGTTCATTTCCAGTGGACGGAGCACTGTGAGAAGAGCTTCTTTGAGCTTAAGTAGAGATTGACGACAACACCTATTTTGGTTCTTCCTGACGGAAACAAAGATTATGTTATCTACAGTGATGATTGTGGTAAAGGTTTGGGATGTGTTCTAATGCAAGAAGGAAAAGTGATAGCCTATGCATCGAGGCAATTGAAAGTGCATGAGAAGAACTACCCAACACATGATCTAGAGCTAGCAGCATTTGTCTTCGCTTTGAAGATATGGTGACACTACCTTTACGGAGCCAAGTGTGAAATCTTCACTAATCATAAGAGCCTCAAATACTTATTCACCCAAAAGGAGCTCAATACGAGGCAAAGAATATGGTTAGAGTTGGTTAAGGACTATGATTGTACAATCAACTACCATCCTGGAAAGGCAAATGTTGTAGCTGATGCCTTGAGCCGCAAGGGTCAGGTTTCTAATCTTCGAGAAGTTAAGGGGCCTTTATTGCGGGAAATTCAAGAGTTTGGATTAGAGATTGTTTCCAAAGGTAAATCGGTTAGCTTGGCGATCCTATCTTTAAGATCAACGATTTTGGATAAGATTAAAGCTGCTCAATTGTCTAATCCTAAGCTGATAAAAATGAAGACAGAAGTGTTAGAAGGGAAGCGCTCAGACTACTCAGTTTCAGTAGATGGGGAGTTACAGTTAGGCAATGCATTGGCAGTCCACGATGTGGAGGATTTAAAACAAGAAATTCTTAACGAAGCCCATAGTTCAACATTCTCCATCCACCCAGGGAGTACAAAAATGTATCGTGACCTTAGTATGAATTACTCTTGGGTGGGAATGAAGAGAGATGTCGCAAATTTCGTTCAAAAATGCCTTCAGTGTCAACAAGTTAAAGCTGAACATCAGAGGTCGTTAGGTTTACTTAAACCATTGTTAATTCTAGAATGGAAATGGGAGCACATATCCATGGATTTTATAATGGGTCTGCCAAGGACAAAAGAAGGATTTGACTCGATCTGGGTAATTGTGGACCGTCTTACCAAGTCTGCTCATTTCCTTTCAATGAAGAGGACGTATCGTATGGCAAAATATGATGAGCTGTACATGGCAGAAATAGTTCGGCTTCACGGAATACCTTTATCTATTATCTCTGACAGAGATCCCAAATTCACCGCAACGTTTTGGAAGAGTTTTCACCAGGCCATGGGAACAAAGTTGAGTTTCAGTATAGCTTTCCATCTTCAGACAGATGGGCAGTCTGAGAGAACGATTCAGACACTAGATGACATGATCTGAGCTTGTACTTTGGACTTTAAAGGTACATGGAACAATCACTTGCAGTTAGTCGAATTTTCTTACAACAACAGTTTCCACGCATCTATTGGAATGGCTCCTTATGAAGATTTGTACGTAAGGAAGTGTAGATCACATATTCATTGGGATGAAGTAGGTGAAAGGGCAATCCTGGGCCCCGAATTGATTCAGCAAACAACTGACTTAGTCGACAAGATAAGGGCGCATTTGAAATCAGCTCAAAGTCGCCAGGAAAGTTATGTAGACAAATGGCGAAAGCCGCTAAAGTTTCAAGTGGGAGATAATGTTTTCTTGAAAGTATCACTAATGAAAGGAGTAATGAGGTTCGGAAATATGGGAAAGCTAAGCCCCAGGTTCATCGGTCCATTCGAGATCTTGGAACGGGTTGGAGATTTAGCTACAGATTGGCTCTACCCCCGAGTCTTTCAATTGTGCATAATGTCTTTCATGTTTCGATGCTTCGGAAGTACATCCTCGATGCCCCATGTGTTGAGCTACGAGGCACTCAACCTTCGAGATGACTTATCTTATGAAGAGGAACCAGTTACCATTCTCGACCGGTTTGAGAGAGAGTTTGGAAGGCATAGGCAAGTGATCATGGTCAAGGTTCTATGGAAAAACCACTCAGTGGAGGAAGCTACTTGGGAACGTGAAGCCGAAATGCAATCTCGTTATCCTCAGTTTTTTGGTACGATTTAAAGTTTCTTTTTATGCATGTTCTTTTTTTTTTTTTGCTTCTTGTGGTTATGTGTACTTCAAGTTTCGAGGATGAAACGTTCTAGAAGTTGGGGGGGATGTAACGACCCAGATTTTAATTAATCGAATTAAAGCGATTTTAGATGAACTGTGCCAAGTATAGAAAGAAGTACTTAAAAAGTCCAATTTCTCCTTTAAGACCTGGCCCATTCTTTTAGCTATGTTAAAACTTATGGACCGGGATTGGTACTGTGGACTGCAACAGTAGACAATGTTGACAGGAATGTTGAGTCAACAATGATCGACTGGTTGTGAGAAACTAAGAATATAGAGCAGCGGACAAACAACCAGATGTAACAAAATCAAGCTAGTATATGTAAAATATATTGACCGTGCCGTAGGCTAAATTTCCACTAATAGTAAAAGTAGAATTACAAAAATGAAGTTTAATCTAATCACAAACGATTGATTAAACTCACAAAACTAGACCTAGAATAAATAACAGTAAAAACCTATTCTAGTTTGCTATCACTAGAGTAATTCTCAATGCTTGAAGAACACTCACAAGTAATAACAATATCAAGTCTAGTAGAAAACAAGAAAGCATATCTCTCAATATTGTGAATCGAAGTTCCTCAAAGGCGTACCCTTGCAGGCTACATTCATCTTGTATATATAGATCCTCAAGTCGAATTCTTCTAGGTCGAACCGAAGAAGGAATGCAGTAAAGGCAAGTTCTTTCCTCTTGCTTTCTTTAATCAATCTACTAGAAGGAAATTTCCATAGATAAATATCTCTTCAATAACTTTCCTTCTTGTTCATATCTTGTTAGATTCTTTCCTTAAGCCATCGTACTGCTTCCGGCTTTGCAAACTTCTAGTCCAAGTGTACCGATTGTTTCCTGCAACATAATTACACAAGCAACCACAAACATTGAACTAATTAAGAAAGACAAGATTAACAAAACAAGTGCTCTTAGTAGTCGCACTTTCAATCTCCCCTTAATCTTGTTCTTTCTTCACAAAACCACTGAAAGAAATGAAACAAGTTCCTAAACGCAGATTTTCAAATGAAGTACTCCCCTTAATGATCAAACTCCCCCTTAATCCAAAAGATAGTTCAAAGACACATATATCCTAAAATATTACAGACCAAGTTCCAAAACAAAAACAAAATGAAGAACAAGTTCAAATCTAATCTCCCCTTTTTTGTGAGGAAAGAAACACGCCAAAGTACTTCTGAACTTTAGATTTTTGGTAATCTGTTCTTGAAGATTTGCATTATGAGCATCCACAACTTTGATTTGGTCCAATAGTATCTTGTCATTTTCAGTGAGAGTACCTGCAGACAAAGATTCAATACTGGGGAGGGATGTTGACCTAACATTGCCTTCAACATTGGTGTCAATATTGACATGGTGAGCAGCAGCAGTAGCAACATTTGATGGTCATGGCACATGTGCATTAGCAGCAAAAGTCTCCATGTTCTCAGGGATATCCATATCAGTGGGAACATCAGGATCAACCCAAGGTAGATCACAAATCCTATTAGAGGTTTCCAAGAGTTGCCTGTTCACAGTAATATTGAGAAAGTTTCCTTGGTAGATTTCTCTGTCATAAACTTCCAAACCCTGCAGTTTTAAGATGGCAAAGATGGTGGCAGGAAGAATCATATGACCACAGGCTCCCCTATTCTTAAACTTCTCTAGATGCTTGAGTATCCTTTCTCCCAAATTAACATTCAGTCCCATTTTGATCCTATACAGGAGGATCCCAACATCCCTGCTAAAACGGTTATTATTGGAGGATGGCAACCAGTTGTATAAACATATCCTAGCCATAACAGACATCAAGGAGGAGCAGTATTTCAAATCCAATGCTCCTTTCGGCCATCTTTGAACTTTATTCAAAGTTAACTCTCTAGCAACCTCATCCATGGAAACAGTTAAGGGAGTCTCAACCTCATCTCTATTTCTCTGCAAAACAGAGTTTATATCTCTAGCATCAACAGTAAACACTTCACCCCCCCCCCCCCCCATGTATACACTGTGCTACTTTGCCCCTCCAACCTTGTCAAAGTTTTCAGATAAGTGAGCATACAATTCTCGCTCAATATCAGGCACAAATGCTTCATACGGAGTCACAGCATGGTATAAGTTCCTTTTCTTCAAATACTCAACCAAATTGTAACTTGTAAATGAGTTTTCATCTATGACTCGCTCAACATCCATAGGATGACCCTTAAGATCCTTATACTTATTATAATCTTCCACTCGATAAAAACAGAAATTGTAAGCCTCATCATCCCAATCAGAACCATCATCAACATTAATATCACCAGAAGGGATGGAGTTTACCTCAGAAGGAATGGCATCTTCATTTTCCATGGATTCTTCCACAGTTTCAGGCTCAGATTCTTCAGCAACATATTCCTCAGTGTCATCTGAATCACTCTCACCAAGGTGCATAGAAGGAGATTTTTCAGGATTGGTTACAATAGCAGAAGTAGACTCGTCAGACTGGTCTACAGCCATATTCTCTCCTTCATCAATTTCTTCAGTGTTTTCCACATTATCCCCAATTTCTTCAGTATGGGACTGTGACCCAATGGACGCAGAGGACATAGGGGCGACAGTCCTTCGAACAGTTGCAGTCGACCCACCAGTGGTGTGATGGAATTCAGCATCCAAGTTAAAAGACCCAAAAATTAGTCTACTCGTAGATGGGGCCTTAGGAAATATGTTGGTAGCCGATTGAAAGGAGGCAGCCGAACTGGTATCGGAAGAAACAGAAATGGGGGGTAGTGGTGGATTCGATTCTGAGGAGTCAGAGGAATTGGGGATAACAAAGTTTGGTGGTTCGACTCTCAGGGGTTCAGGGTAAACCTTGACTCTCAGGGGATCAGGGAGAATCTTGGGGGGCGCCATTGATGAAGAAGACGGAGCAGAGAGGTGTTAAGAAGAAGACGGAGCAGAGAGGTGTTAAGAAGAAGACGGAAGATGGGCGGGAATTTGGAGAAGGAAAGTTAGGGTAAAAAGTGGGAGGAAGTAAAAAAGGAGAGTTAGGGTAAACAGTTTTTTTTTTTTTACTGCAAATATATATATATATCAAAGCAACAAAAAAACTGTGCACAACTGTTAATTGAAGATTAAAGTTGCAAGTAAAACAGTTAGCCGTCAAGTCAAAGTAATCAGATAAACAGATAAGCCCTGGGGAGGTTGACCAAAAATCTTGATTTTACAGAAGATGACTTGAAATGCAAGAACAAGAATGCAGAGACCCAAAACCCAAAGGAAACACCTTAGACCTACTCCCCCTCAAACCCAAAAACACACAGAATTAGAGCACAAAAAAAAAAAATGGAGCACAACAAAAGAGCAAAAAAGCAGAAAAACACAAAAAAAAATAGCATCACTTTTTTTTTCAATATTGACTATGATGTTGAGTCAACATTGGTCTCAACATTGGAAATCACAGAGAGCACAGACCAGGAGATCTTCGAAGACTGAAGAATCTCTCACTATCTAAAGGCTTGGTAAAAATATCTGCAAGTTGATTGGTCGTATCTATGTGTTCAATATCAATGACTTGCTTATTGACCATGTCCCTAAGAAAATGATGTCTTATATCTATATGCTTAGTGCGAGAGTGCTGAACAGGGCTCTTAGAGATGTGTATGGCACTAAGGTTATCACAAAACATCAAGAGGGTATCACTTTGTAGACCATAATCATGCAACATGTTTTTCAACCAAATAAGTTGAGACACACAACTCCCAGCTACTACATATTCAGATTCAGCAGTTGAGAGAGACACACAATTCTGTTTCTTGCTATACCAAGACACTAGATTAGGACCAAGATAAAAGCAACATCCACTAGTGGATTTCCTATCATCTAGATCACCAGCCCAATCGGAATCACTAAATCCCACCAGATTAGTGTTTGGATCACAAGCAAACCATAATCCAAGATTAACAGTTCCTGATATATATCTAAGAATTCTTTTAACAGCAGTTAAGTGAGGGATTTTAAGGTTGGACTGATACCTGGCACATACGCAAACAGAGAACATGATGTCAGGTCTGGTTGCAGAAAGGTAGAAGAGACTTCCAATCATTGATCTGTACAATGTTGGGTCAACATTAGCTCTAACATCAACCTTGCTGAGTTTAAGGGCAGTCGCCATAGGGGTGCTACATGATTTAGCACTGTCAAGACCAAACTTTTTGATCAGATTCTTTGCATATTTTTCCTGTGACAGAAAGAGGCCATCCTTCTGTTGTTGAATTTAAAGTCCAAGAAAGAAACTGAGTTCTCCTTTCATACTCATCTCAAAAGTACTTGTCATAGCTTGAACAAACTGATCTACCATAGAAGAGTTAGTCGATCCAAACACTATATCATCAACATAGATTTGAGCAATGCAAAGATCTTTCCCTTTCCTAAGGATAAATAAAGTTTGATCTCCTTCCACCTTTTTGAAACCAAAGTTAACTAAGACCTCGGTTAGCCTAGCATACCAAGCACGAGGGGCTTGCTTTAGACCATACAAAGCCTTTCTTAGTTGGAACACATGGTCAGGATGGTTAGGATCTTCGAACCCTTTAGGCTGTTCAACATAGACTTCTTTATCAATGTAACCATTCAAGAAAGCACCCTTAACATCCATCTATTGTAGTTTAATTTTTAAACAGCAAGCAATGGCTAAGAGGAGCCTGATGGATTCTAGTCTAGCAACAGGGGCAAAGGTCTCATCAAAATCAACACCCTCAACTTGAGTGTACCCTTGAGCAACAAGTCTAGCTTTGTTTTTGACAACTACACCATTTTCATCACTTTTGTTTTTGAAAACCCACTTAGTACCTATGACATTAACATCAAGAGGGCGAGGAACTAAGGTCCAAACTTCATTAGTTTTGAATTGGTGTAGCTCATCTTGAATAGATTCTATCCAATAGTCATCTTTCAAAGCTTCTTTCACATTTTTTGGTTAAGTAAGAGAGACAAAGCAAGAGGAACTTACAGATTGGCAGATCGTTGCACATCTTACCATGTCCTTGTAGTTTTTCCGAGTGTTTCCTCTTAAGGTCATTCTTCCACTGGTGCTTCCAATGACTTGAGAACTTGGATGATCTTTACGAATCTTAGGAGGAGGATCTCTTCTGGCATTATCTAGAGGATTAGTCTGAGGTTCAAGTTCAGGTTCAGCTGGAATCAGATCAGGTTCATCCTCATTTTATAAAATAGTGTCTTCGGATGAGCTTTCAGTCTGCAATGTTGGACTAGATGTTGAGTCAGCATTGCTGTCAACATTGACACTCTCTTCATGCACAGTTGTTGTGGGTTCTGGTTCAGAGACCTTGTCTGGTTCAGTACCTGTGTCATCTTGTTTTTGTGCAAAAAGCTCAGAGTCATCAAAGGAAATATTCACAGATTCTAGAATGGTGTGAGTCCTTGGATTATACACTCTATAAGCATGACTGTTAAGTGAATAACCAACAAAGATTCCTCTATCACTTTTCACATCAAATTTCCCTAGATGTTACATGAAAGTACTTAAGATTGGGTTTCTTACCCTTCAAAATCTCATAGGGAGTAGTTTGAGTTCCTGGTCTAAGATAGACTCTATTGATAATGTGGCAAGCAGTGTTAACAGCTTCAGCCCATAATCTTTTAGACAAATTCATGGTACTTAACATTACCCTAGCCATTTCTTGTAAGGTTCGATTCTTACGTTCAGCTACCCCATTTTGCTAAGGAGTTTTTGGTGCAAAGAACTCATGAAAGATTCCTTTCTTTTCACAAAACTTAGCAAAAGATTGGTTTTCAAACTCTTTACCATGATCAGACCTAATGCGTTGGACCACAGTATAGTATTGAGTACTAAATCTAGCATGCATTTTCTTGAAGGAATCAAAGGTTTCAGATTTTTCTTTGAGAAAACAGACCCATGTGAATCTAGAGAAGTCATCAACTATGACAAATATGTGCCACTTACCTCCAAGACTTTCTACCTCGACAGGATCCATGAGATCCATATGTAAAAGTTCGAAACAGTTAAAGGTTCCTCTTATCTGCCCTTCTGTTTGCAGAGTGGTGTGCACAACTCTTGTCTATTTTCCTTTCAAACAGTCACCACAAATATGCTTACCAGTGTTTGTTAGTTTTGGCACTCCAACAACAGCTTCAAGCTTGATGAGTTTCTCCAGATTCCTGTAGTTTACATGCCCAAGCTTCTTGTGCCAAATAACTACGTCATCATCCTTTGCAAGGTTGCAATTGTGAGGAACAGCCACCACATAGCAGTTGTCAAGTGACCTAGTACCTATCATCACAACTTTCTTTTCTATGCAAGTATAAACTTTACATGAGTGTTTGTCAAACTTGACCTTCAAGTTATCATCACACAGATGACTTATGCTTACAAGCTTAGCAGTTAAGCCCTCAACTAAAAGAACATTTTTTAGAGTGGGATATCCCTCAAGAGTTAAAGTTCCCTTTCCAAGTATCTTACTTTTGTAACCTCCTCCATAGGTCACCATCCCAGATTTCTGTGAGACAAAGTTAGCAGGATAACTTAGGTTTCCTGTCATGTGACGAGAACACCCACTATCAAAGTACCATCATGCATTGTTAGGAGAAGTAGCAACATAAAAAGCAACATTGCAAACTATCTTTTCCCTAGGAGCCCGAACTCTTTTATATTTTTCTTTGAATTTTTTCAGAGTTACAGTGGGTTTACCTTTTTGAGCAGGAACAGAGATACTGTTTTTGGAATCAAACCTTTTGGATTTTTCAGTTTTGGACACTGTTGATGTCGATGTTGACCCAACAGTGTGATCATCATTGAGATTATAGATCCCTTTTGTATTTTATGATAACTCAGCATATGAACAACAAATAAAAAGGAAGCAAAGAAGAGAGCAAGTAATGATTCGGAAGCACGGGAAGCATAGCTCCACGGATAATTAGGAATAAAAGCATTGTACGTGGCGACATTCCGCGCCATCAAAAGATAACAAATTCACCAGAAAAATTCAACAAGTACAGAATTTCCACGGGGCATACCCCGGACCTCTCACTGGGGGCCAGCTTGGCTCGGACCCGCTTCACCAGTTTGAGGCGGATTGACGGAAGACGTGTTGGAGACGACTTGCACGGCAAGGGATTCAGCGAACTCGAACAAGTTGAAGTCCTTATCGAGACCAACGACCCGAGAAGGCAGGAAGTACCAGTCCCTCAGGAAAGCCCGGTAGTTATCGAAAGGTACAAAGCATACCTTTCGGAGGGCGTCTGGGACACACCTCGGAAGGAAGGGTCCACCATTTAGGATCTCGATCTCACCCTCCTCGATGATTAGCTCTGCAAACTCGCACGCGGCCAACCGTTCGTCCGAGACATTGTCCACAGGGACCTCCACACCATTAGCATCCGCAGAAGGGATCAACCCTTCTGCCTTCCAGTCAAAGATCTACGGAAGTAGTCCCTTGGACTGTAGCTGGCCGATAGCGGATGAAAACCCATCTAGGCGGGAGGCATCGGACTTGTCCGCCATGAAGAACTTGAAAGAATTCGAGTTCATAAAGTCACGACCAGCCTGAAGGCGGGCATATTGGAGGCCCCCGAGCAAGACATCCTTTGAGTCCTGGAAGGCCTTCATCGACCTACTGACAAAATTCTCCTGCCAGTCAAGGTCCGCCTTGATCTCTTCCCAGCTTGCCTTCAGCTTATGGAACTTCACTTCATTTTCTTTCAGCTGCATTTCCATCCGCTTCACCTTCTCCGCCTCATCCGCAGAAGTGGCTACGGCCTTGTGCAGATCCTCCTCAATAGTAGCACGTTAAATTGCCTTCGCATGGCTCTGACGAAACATCCGAGCTGCAAGAGGTCTGCATGGATATAGGTCGTATCTCTATTATACTAAGAACAAGCCAAGGAAACCTTGGAAAAGTTACTTACCCGCTGGTATAACTCGTCAAGCCCTCCAACCCGCTCTACCTCAGGGAGTCCATGCGCTCGATACTCCTTATCGAGAGCGACTTGATCAACCGAGCAGAGGTGGGCGATTCTTGCCTCTTAGCTGCAAGGGAAGCCTCCGAAGTTGCTCCCCTCTTGCGCCCCGAGGTTATGGCGTCCCGCATCAACACCTCTCGCTGGGGTGTGGGTGGCTTAGAGGCAGTGGCACTCCGAGTGGCAGGACCTTTGCCCTTGTCGGGAACCACCAAGGCCTGTGGATCTTCTCCGGCCTTGTTCCGCCTTTCCTCCTCTGCAGCAAACACAGCCGCATTTTTCGGATCCGACATCGGAAGACCCGCAGATGTGTTGATGATTTTGGTCCTCTGACCAGCGGCGACCTCCAGGGCTTGTTGTTCCCTCTGCAACTTTTTCTTTTCACAGAGCGTCGACATGATATACTCGAACCAGTGAGCTGCACAATAAAATAAAGGCGTCAGATACGGACATATAAAGGAAGGATTACCAGAATTGCGGAAATACATGATCAAGACAGAGCACTCCAAAGAAAGAAGAACACGAATCCTAAAGTTAAAAATCCTTACTGAAGTTCGTCTTCCCTCCAACTTCCACGGTCGGTCGGTCACTTTAAGTAAGGCGTGGTGATGATCAATCCGTGGAGCAGGTAAGTAGGTGGGTCATTCTTCTTGTGGATTCTTTGCCACCCACGAGCCACGTTCTTGAAAGGCGCCAATCAGGATAGTCTCCCTTAAGAACTTTGTCAGCAGACCCCATTGTTCTCGTTGCCTCTCGGACATCCCAGGTTTCAGGGCCATCCGAACAAAAATATACTTATCCCACCACTTCGACCCCAAGGAAGAAATGGAGTCGGAAATGAAGTTGTAGGGTTTTCTAGCTACAAAAGTATAAAATAGGGGATTGCCCGGACTAAAGTTAACATGGAAAAGCTGCCTAAAATTCTCGAAATTCACCGGCTGCCCCTTCTTTTTACAAAAACTAACGAAGCAAATGAGGTTACCCAAAGACTTTAGGATAACCTGACTCGGACCGATCCCGATGTGGTTCAAGATATGCTTTATCTCTGGTGCAATAGGGACCTTCCATCCACAGGCGAAAGCTACCTCATGCACGCACATGTACCCGGCGGGCGGATTGTAAAATGCATGTCCGGGCTCGGGCACCATGATTTCAACAGACTCAGGAATCTCCCACTTCCGCCTCCACTCTGGAATGTCCTCCGCCTTAACCTTCGACGGACAGGTAGGGAGAAGCCCGTCCATATTTAACTCTCCAAATTCATCCGCTATCACAACGGCGCACGCATGACGAGGGAATTTGATTCTAGCGGCCTTTGCACCGCATCCTTCTACTAACGGAAGATTGGATTGAGCGGACGCAGCAGGATGTAACGCAATCCGACGACTAATGCGTCTCCGTGGGCGAGCGACTGGAGAACCTTCCTCTCCTTCCTCCTCCTCCTCATCTTCTTCTTCTTCACCATCTTCCTCCTCCTCCTCGCCACCTTCGGGTCTCCCGGACGTGTTTGGGTTGGACAGACCTGTTTCTGCCACCACACGGTCCTCTTCCCCAGCCTCAAACATTTCCACTTCGTCGGCCTCCCGACCACTGTCGCCTTCCCGCTCAGTCCGAGGTTCATTCGGATCAACTAACGTTCCAACACCACCTATAGTCCGAGATTGGACTAGTGACCTAGTCCTAGCAAGATCTCCCTGGCCCACTGCTACGTCAGGCTGAGTTTCTGCAGCACCAGGACTCTTTGTCCAGCGTCAAAGTCCCTAGAAGACAGAAGGACCACGACCAGAAAATCTCCTACGGACTCAGTCACTGAGTTTACTCCATCATTGTAACCTTGAGCCTCGTGTTGGTTCTGACTATCGCTCCCGGACATCCTAGGGCAGAAGGAAATGGGTCAGAAACGATAGTTGTGATTGTCCGAGAGTTCATTTAGATGTCTTATTAATTCAAGCGATCCGACGAAGTTCTACTGTTACCAGACTTTCTGCATGAAGTATAGTTTCAACACTATGGGCACTAACCATTGCACACAGGGACGTGCCATCGGCACTATTGTCTACCCTACTCGGCACGTTAACAGGGATAATTTACGAAAGACTGTGTGCCAATCGGCGCCAACACATCACCAAATAAGCATGCATAATCAAGTTTTGGTTACAGTGGGCACGACGTACGAGACAAATCAACAGGTTACCGATAAAGGAAATTAGCACGCTACATCACAAAGGAGAAGCAGTCCAACTAAGCACGCTGCAGAAGCCTATCACTAGCAACATTTGCAACCACAGAATCAACAATTGGATATTCAAGCAGGGCAAAAACATACAAGCATGCAGCAAGCATATCGCGAAAATGAAAAACCTTAGGAGGAATTGAGGCGTACTTGCTTGACAAAGTTGACTTGATAAGCTTGAACGGACGACGAAGCCTTGCTAGCTCTCCGAGGGTACGAATCTGAGGTAGAAATTCCAAGATTTTGCGAGTTTCAGTTGCTCGGATTGATCTTTGATTGCTCGGATTACTTTATAGTCGCTCTGAGTTTCGATGTGGAAAAAGTGTGAAAGTGACTGATGGGCTGACTATTTATAAGGGCGATTTGGGGAAAGCCAAGAGTCACATCACCTGGATTCAAACCCCAGCCGTTGATCTTTTCAATCCAACGGTTGTGCTGGTTCGCAAGTGGATAGCTAACAGTGCATCGCATTTAATGCTCAACAGAAGCGTCACATCAATTGGGTTTAAAATCCCAACCGTTGATATCTTTCCAATCCAACGGTCGAATCGCTTTACCCGGGATCTTTCCCCGTGGGCCGGACAGGCAACTCATTGGGCCTCTTTGATTTACGGATCAGCGGCCCAGGAGGACCATTTCACATATTCGGTCCAACGGATAACCTCCGATACACTCTTCCACAGCGGACTTCCTCAGATCCAAACCGTACTCGGATCTATATATCTCGAATACAAATACCTTTTCCATCTACAGTCCGAGCTATTACATAACTCGGACTGTAGAAGGAAAGGGTGGGGGGAGAGATATATTGAATTCCTAAGAACACGGACGACGGATCCCAACAAAAAGGATTTTTTCCTTTTTCAGTTAACGATCCGGACACGCTCCACAACACGCTTGTTCTTTTCATTGTTACCAACTATCTTCTACTAAGATACTTGAAAACTAGGGGGACATATGTTGATACGGACATGTGTCCAATCCGTTAAGGGCGCCATAGAGCGTGTCCTAAAGCGCATCAAGGCTGAGATAGCCTATTCATTGCTAGTCCGACCTTCGAATGGTCCGACATAAAGGAAACCATCTCAGGTCAACTAGTATTTACAAGTCAGCATGCCATTTCAGCTAGGTCCGACCAAGCTAGATGGATGACTTCCGAACCTGACAAAAGGTCACATGGTCCTTCCAAGTACCACAAACTGTCAGTCCTAAGATGCTAAACGGACCAGACGAGAGAATCTCGGACGCCACCATCACAGTAAGACCAAACGTATATAACAGAACCAATGAGATACTTCCGTGGAACTCTAGGTACGGACACCTTGAGTTGCCTAAGGCCAGATCAACCAAGCATACAGATCTACTCGAGGAACTTACACGGGCCCAACATGCGGAACAGTACTCTCAGATGGAAAGGTCCAAACTACCCTCCCAGGCCCATTGATTAGTATTGGATTACTGTTCACTAATGGGCCATGGGCCAAAGGTAGCATTGGTGTCCAAATCTGAAGCATACACTTGGCATCATCTTATGGGCAATCTCGTAAGATACGATAACTATAAGTATAGCACAAGGTCCAAGACCTTATGGTAAGTGACAAGTGTTAAGTGAAAAGCAATATCAAAGTCATAAACACTCTTGATTTCACAACCTTCCTCGTAACTATTACCTTGAGAGCTTCCAACTCTCTCTTGAGTAAAGTCTCTTTCCGGATTGACATAGAAATCCGGGTAACTCATTCTAACCCCCCCCCCCCCCCCCACTTAGTCCTTTCAGGTATCCTAGCTCGGACGGGTACTACATCAGACTTCAAGTCAGAGGCGGGCCTTAGACGAGGTTGCTTGTAATAGTTTAGTTAGTTAGTGTTCGAGGTTTTACCCCTCAACAAATATATGTCCATATTACTAGACCTCTAGTATGCCATGTATTATGCGCATTGGGTTTACTTGTGTGATCAACCTGTTGTTAATAAAGATGTTAAAGATCAACTCTAGCAAGAGCCTTTGCTTAAAAGAATGGGAATAACAATTATATGATCTTCCTGGCTTGTTTAGAGTATTCTCCAGATTTATAAGAATAACGCAAGTTACTTTCTCAAAAGTTAAATGAATGAATGTTTGAAAGTAAAGAATGAAAATAAGAAGGATGCCTAGGTGTCTCTATTGGATATACACCCTAATGATTGAGCCAATGCGTATTACGTATTTTTCTACGGTGAGCATACACAAGAGAGCAGAGGCGAAAGTCGATGCGTTTTACGTATACTTCTACGGTGAGTATACACATGAGAGCCGAACCATTTTACGCATGTTGCTACGGTGAGCATGCACGTATACCAATATGAGGCGAAGCTTACCTAGGCACCTTAAAAGAAAGAATGCTAAAGTGATTCTAGCTAAAGATAAGAAAAGAGCTTGAATCAAATGAATAATCTTAATGACTGACAAAGAAAAGAAACTCAAGTCAAATGTTTAAGCTAGTGAATTCTAGAAGTAAAAGAAGGGAGAATTGGTACTCCATGGCCTTCTTTTGATTTATTGATTTTACTTTATGAATGATGCAAATGTAAGGAATAATTATGCTATGTATTACATGTTAGTTTAGCTTGCTTGCGAGTACAAGTAGGTACTCACCCTTGCCCTATTGAACCTCAGGTGATGAACAAGCTGGAGTGGATAGGGATCAAGATTGAAGCTGATTCTGTACACTTATGATAGAACATTAATTCTTTATTTATTTCTTTTTTTTAAACGCGATTTGCGCATAGACATGTTGGTTTTAAGACTTCCACTGTAAACGATTTTCATTCTTTTCAAGTTCACCTGAATTTTGACTACATTTATGTTGTCCTAAAACATTTCATTTAGCTGCTTCTTTTTTTTAAAAAAAATAGCATTTATTGTCGGAATCCACGTGTATTTTATATTAAAAATTAACAGGGCGCTACATTTTCAATCTTTCCATTTTCATATTTTATGTTTCATCGCCAAAGTACATTAACCTCTGCATTTGAATCACTGCTTATATAACTGGTATCGGACACATAATTAACAAGAACATTCTTCAGTCTTGAGGGTTAAGGATGTACCCGGTGTAAGATCCATTATTCAAGTCACCCTAGATGTTTTTGGAGTAAAGGATCAGCAACAAGGGCGTTCTAGGTTTATCCAAGACTTTTTTCATTTGTTGATGTCGCGTAAATCGCTAGAAACATGTGAAGTGTAGGGCTAACCCAATAATGAAAAGTTTCAAAAGAGGACTAGAGTAGGCTAATTTTTGACAATTGGGTAGTGATTTATCAGTAATTCGCATGATCAAACGAATTGGAGGTGAATTTTCCCCCAATTTAAAATAATTTGGCCGGAATCATCATCAAAGTAACAAAATTAGGATTTTCAATAACTTACAGGACTAAAAGTGGCAGTGAAAAACTTACAAGACCAAATGGGCTGAGTGGTAAACACATAAGACCAAATGGAGTATTTTTCCACAGTAATAGATAGAATCCTAATCAATAAAGAATTCTAATATATGTGTAGATCTAATTCTAATTAGCATAGGTATGTGGAAATCTAATCCTAATGTATATAGGTCTCGCTTCAAAAATTGCAACTCATTAACAAAATCCAATTACATCAATCTGATAGTAATAAACTGAGGTTTGATCATCCATTACCTGAATACTGAGTCCTCCTTCTCTCTTTTCGCTTTCTCACAAGATCACAGTTTCTATTACTATATTCAGCGGCTAAAGAGTTGACATATTCTATAGCCACTCCTAATTGCTTATAACCGAGCCAGAAGACTTGGGCCAATCCAAATTATATCCTCTTTAAGCCTGTGATAATTTAACGGTCCATAAAAATAATGACTACTAAAATCCCATGTAGCAACTTAAATCCAAATAATTTCTCGTCTCCAAAATAAATTCATATAGACGATCCAATAAAAATTCGGAATATTGCAGGAATTGACGGGCGATTGTTCCCCAGGATACAATAGTTGAATTGCACAACTAGTTGCACAAGCTAGAAGCCCCTAACGAACTTTAATAGAGCCTGGATTATACGAATTGGAAAGGATAGAACATCCGTAAAGAGAGAAGAGAATGGTGGATTTTTTGTGTATCTACACATTTGGGATCTCCTTATATACGCAAGGAATTGCATATTCGTAATTGCAAATATGCACATAGTGCATTTCATTGCTATAAATTGCAATTCAAATCAATGTATCATGGCTGGAACAAATGACCATCAAAGTGAATGATTTTGTAAAAGTTCTCGAATGTTGAGCAGACCATGTAGCAAAACATTGGCTCGTGCGGGCTAGCCATTTGTGCTTGCTTTCAGTCCGACATTCGTGTATATAGATGAGGAATTGCACATTTGTAACTGCAAATCTTCACATAAATGCATTTCATTGCTATCAATTGAATTCAAATCAATGAATTATGAGTGCAGCAAATGACCATCAAAGTAAATGATTTTTGTAAAAGTTCTGGAAGGTTGAGCAGACCAAGTAGCAAAATATTGGCTCGTGCGGGCTAGTAATCACGCATAAGTGCATTTCATTTCTATGAATTGTAGTTCAAATCAATGCATTATGGCTGGAACAATAATGACCTACAAAGTGAATGATTTTGTAAAAGTTCTAGAAGATTGAGCAGACCAAGTAGCAAAACAATGACTTGTGCGGGCTAGCCATTTGTGCTTGGTTTCGCTCTGGAATTCGTGTACGCAGGTCACACGCACACAAAAGTGCATTTTATTGCTATCAATTGCAATTCGAATCAATGCATTATGGCTACAACAAATGACCTACAAAGTGAATGATTTTTTAAAAGTTCTAGAAGGTTAAGCAGACCAAGTAGCAAAACAATGACTCGTGCGGGCTAGTCATTCGTGCTTGGTTTTGGACCGAAATTCATGTACACAGGTCGCACGCACCCACTCACACCCAAGTTCACTAGTTTTAGACAAATCAAGTTGCTCACAGACGTAATAGTTCTCCATAATCATACCTCAACACTTGAATACGAAATGAGTAAATAGGTTATAAACTAGAAAATACATTTGTATTCAAGCAATGTGGAGTAAACACACTTCACCTTTCAAATTTGAGAAATTATTCCTGACTAACCCAAAGTATGTTTTAGACATGCAATATACAATTTGGACCTCTTAAATAGCAGCTTACGTAATTATTCCTCACTAACCCAAAGTATGTCAAGCACCAGAGTTGATACCCCAGTTTAGACACATAAGCTTGAGTAATGTTATTTTTAAGATAGTTTCTAAAGCTATTACCAATAGACTTAAGCCTCACATGAACCATATTATAGCCGAGACCCAGTCTGCCTTTGTGCCTAACCGTTTAATTACTAATAATGTTTTAGTATCTTATGAAATTAATCATTTTCTGAAAAGAAAAACGAAAGGCAAAGATTCTTTTATGGCTTTAAAGCTGGATATGAGTAAGGCCTATGATCGGGTAGAGTGGGTTTTTCTAGAAAGAGTGTTAGAAAAGCTAGGTTTTGAGCATCACTTTATTCATCTTCTTATGCTCTGTGTGCGATCCATTACTTATTCTGTAAAAGTTAATGGTGAAACTTTTGGTCCTATACAACCAGGGAGAGGTTTACGTCAGGGTGATCCTTTGTCACCTTATTTATTTCTTTTTTGTACCGAGGCTTTCAGTTCATTGATTGTGGAAGCAGAGAGGAGTGGGGTGATTCGGGGTGTGTGTTAGGAAATTGTTAGATATTTTGTTAGAAATATCTGTTTAGATTTTGATCAGCAACATGATGACTTATCTTAGTCTCAGAAAGGTGATTAGTACTCTTGGTTCACTTGAACATTGTAAAAGAGGAAACCCACTAAGTATGATAGTCTAGCTAATCTTGTATAGGATGTGAGGTCTCAAAATGTAATTTTTATTTTATGAAGAGAAGACCAAGAAGAAGACATCCAAGGAACAAGTTCAACGACATTGAAGATTTGAAGATCGCACAAGATTCTCAAAGCGATTTACAGATACCTTGGCCAGATATCTTGAAGACACGAATAGTTTTAAACAAACTGTGTCACAAGAGATATCTGAGAAATAAAAGGTCTATCTAAAAACAAGGAAAGTGTCCACAGATATCTATTCTCAGATACCTTGAGCTTTAACCACATTTCTGAAAAAGAAATATATATATTGCAAACAAAGTTGTTTCAATAAAAGTGGTATCTGAAGTTAAAGATAAGAATGTGCAAAGAATCAGAGAAATCTGATCAAGGTTGTGTCTGATACAAAGCATAGTTCCGTTGGCACTACAGGACAAAAGTATAGTACAATGCATTAAATGCACGGACAGAGATGTCTGAACAAAAGCAACGGTAGCTTCTGAAGAAGAAGACAAACCTGCTACAATACTATACACAGATATCAATAGTTTGAATTTGATTTAAGCCTAACGGATACTATTCAAACGGCACTCAAATTCATCTATAAATATCAACACTTAGACTGCTTGAGTAGACACACTGAACACCTTAGACAAACTGAACACCTTAGACAAACTGAACACATATCTTAATCGCTCAAGCAAACTACTTACTCTCAAGCTTTCTGTTGCGACCAAAGCTCTTGATCTTAAGTAGCACTGAAGTTCTAAGTGTCCTGATCCTAAACAAGCACAGCTATCTGTGAAAGAGTTGAATTGAAAGATCAAGTATCTGAGATTCATTCTCTAGAACATTTATCTAAGACTTGGGTCAGTAAAAAGAACAACATACCATACATTGCAAAGTGTATTAAGTATACTTGATTGACAGAGCTATCGATTAGCGAAAAGTTATTAAAGAAGCTCATCTGACAACTCAAACCAAAACCAACACCATCACTGGCGTGGAGTACAAGAAGTACTTAGTTAGAGAAACTAAGGAATAACTTCAAGGTTATTGAGCACGAAGTACTTAGCTTGGGAAGCTAGGAATAGCTCAAAAGGTTTCGAGTCAGAAGTACTTGGTGAAAGCCGGGAACAACTCAGGGGGAACATTTGGTTGGGAACCATTTGTTTAAGGAATCTTAGAATAGGATTTTGTAAGGTGACCTCAATTATCTATTCTAGTGAATTCTAGGTCTTTGGAAGACCAAGTGGATTAGTTGGAGGATTACGCCACCTCCAGATACCACTATACTTGCATGTTACTTTTACGTACTTACATTTCAAAGAACACACACACACTTTAACTGCTTTTACACTTATCTATCTTAAGTCTTCCGCTCTTAATCGAGTATCGATATCTACAGATATCGAGAAATAGTTTTATCGACAAAAGTTTTAGAAGACTATTCACCCCCCTCTAGTCTTTTACTTTGCGTTATTTGGACCAACAAGTGGTATCAAAGCGAGGTTCACAACTACATCTTGAACCTAATCCCAGATAGGTGAAGGAACTTTGTCCATTTTCGAGGACTATTTAATTTGTGTGTTAAGTGTGGGGAATGTCTACGAGTGATGCACCGTTCTCAAACCAGAGAACTACGAGAAATGGAAAAATAACATGATGCTCCACCTTGAAGCCATATGTGACGAAATGATCGAAGTGATAAAGAATGGCCCAATAGTCATTCAACAACTTAAACAAGTCATGGAGGTTTCTAATGGTAGAGACAGAGATCAAAGCGAAGGATCTTCACAAGCGATCGTCGACAAGTGGGAGATCTACTAGTCGAGTTATTTACAGACAAAGCCCAGAGAACTCTGGACATCGGAAGATGCCAAGAGAAATCGTCTGGATGGTCAAGCTCGTAATATCATCATCAGATCGACACCTGAGCACATACAGTGTAAACTGTGGGGTGCTAAAATGGCGAAAGTTGCCTGGCAACTGATTGAAGAAATCTGTGCCGGAACTGAGAAAACCAAAGAAAACAAGTTCGAAGTTCTCAAGTTGAAATTTCAAAATTTCAAACAAGGACCCACTGAAACTCTGGAAGAACTTGATTTCAGATTTACCACTCTCATGAGTGATATGGCAGCACTTGGGGAAAGCAACAGATACTCCCAGTCAGAAAAGATTAAGACTATTGTCAGAAGTCTTAACCACAACTGGGAGCATACTAAATTCTTTTATTTTAACCAAGGAATGCCAAATATCACTCCAGTGGAACTCTTCTCACATCTTGCTACGGTTGATTATGAGACAACACAAAGAGAACAAACAACTGAAAAGTTGCAGAATATTGCTCTAGTTGCTCAAGGAACTTCTGAAAAGAAGAAAAGCAAGGAAGAGACTGAGGATGCTCTTGCTGCAAAGCAAATGAGCAAATATGTCAGTCGAGAAATTGAGAGAAGAAAAGCCAAAGAGAAGCTGAAAAAGCATCTAGGCTCAAACTATCACCAGTACAAAAATATGCAAAGCTCGCTGAACAAGCCAGCTCAGAAAGCATCATGTACTGAGGAAGCAGAAATTGGAAACGATATCTGTTTCTATTGTCAGAAACCTGGTCACTTCAAGAAGGATTGTCCTGCCTTCAACAAACTAAGGACAGGTGACAAGAAAGATAGAAGAATCTTCAGAAGAAGCCAGAAAGCTTTATTAACTGAAGAAAGAAAGAAAATCCAAACTCAACTGGATGCTCTAGACGTTGAGACAGATTCTGAAGATGACAATTCAGATGACTCAACCTTACCATCACCAGAATTATGTGGAGTTACTCATGATATAATCGACTTCGGCCTCAAGAAGAATGAAATGTGTGGAGTTGCTGAAATTGATGGTCCAGACATCTCTAACATAGAAATCTGTCTTATGGCTGATGAGGTAACACATACTTCTTGTTATACTTATGAAAGTGATGAAGAAGAAATAAAAGATCTAGAAAATCTCAGGAAAGAACTTGACATCTATGAAAGAGAATTTCTAATGATCCGAGCTAGAGCCGAAAATCTTGAAGAAGAAAAGAATTCTCTTGCAAAGGAAAATTCTCAATTAGTTAAGATATCTGAGAAAAAGGATGCCGAAAATGCATTTTTCAAAGCTCAGATATCTGAGACTGAAAAGTCACATAAAGAAGCAATGGCTGAATTACAAAAGAAATATGAAGATCTTCTTTCTGAGAACAAGGAACTCGAAAAGAAAGAATTATCTTTACAATCTTATGCCAAAGCTAGTGACACTCTTACTGAAGTACAATCTTACTTAAGAGATCCTTCAGAAAAGAAAGGACTTGGGCTGAATACACAGATAGATTGTTCTATCACTCTGAATAAGAGTGAGGAAAGAAGAACATTTGTAAGTACTCAGCAAGATGGTTCCCATGCAATCTATAGTATCGGTCAGAAGACGAAGATTGTTGACAAAGGAAAGGCAGTTGCGACTAAACCTTTGTGGGAAAAACAAGTCAAAAACAAAACTGTTGGGCACGTCTCTGAAAAGAAACACAACACTGAAAAGTGTAAACACCCACAGTGTTATGTCTCTCAAAAGGGTAGAATTGCAGGAGCTGGCGAATTCTCCCATGTCACTTTTTATGGAAAGAAATTGGACCAACCAGAGACTAGCAAAGCTGCTGATAAAAGATCTCAGATAGCGTCAAGTGCTCGAAACGGTATTGGCTATAAAGGCATCGGGAAACAACTTGCTCATGAATACAAACAGGAGCAAGAACGATGGCTAAAGGCTAGAATTGCTCAAAGCAATTATCAGAAATGGAAGTTGAATCAAGCCACTGAAAATCTGAATGCCAGGGCTAGAAGAAATCTGGCCAGGAAAGCTAAGTTTGCTGAAAAGCAAACTCAGAAACCTGACAGGTATCTGAAAGCACCAAATGGAGCACCTAGGAACACACCAAGGAAGAAAATAATTCTTAATAATGATAATCATTCAATTAGAATTCCTCCTTATGTTCCTATCAGACAAAAGAATGTTCCAAGGAAATTCATTCAAAAATGGATTCCTACTAGAAGATTGTTTAGTCCTGATGGTTCCAACTGTAAATTGAGAACCTAATCTCATGTTCCCTGTTGTGTGCAGAATGCTTCCTGGACTAAAGCACAATGGCTGTTTGATAGTGGATGCGGAAAGCACATGACAGGAGACAAAGCAAATCTGGTCGATTACAAAGCTTGGAACACAGGACGGATATCGATTCTTTGGAGGAGAATTAAATCCCTCTACGGGATTTGGCAGCGTCAAATTGGGAACTTTAACAATCAGCGTATTACATGTTAAGGATTTGAAATATAATCTATTTAGCATGAGCGGTTTGCGAATAAAGGTTTTATCAGAAAATTCAAAGCAAAATCTTGCAAACTAATTGACAATGAGTCAAAGCGCAGTCTTGGTTGCTTTCGAAAGCGATCTTTATGTTGCCGATTGGGCATCTACCACAACTGAAGAATGTCTCATGGTGAGTCAATCTGGTCACACAGAAGAGCACTGGTTATGGCATAAAAGAATGAGTCACTTGAACTTCAAAACTCTGAACAAACTTGCCAAGAAAGAGTTAGTGGTTGGCCTTCCCAAAACATCTTTCAGAAAGGATGGTATCTGTTCTGCATGTCAGATGGGGAAACAATCCAAAATCTCTTTCAAGTCCAAAACTAGACACTCTAGTGTTAGACCACTGCAACTACTACATATGGATCTTTTGAATCATCGTAACTAGTTATGCGGAAAGAAATATGGTGCAGTTGTTGTAGATGACTTCTCAAGATTCACTTGGGTTGTCTTTACGAAACACAAATCGATGCGGTGGAGATACCAAACTTCTTTGAAAAGCTTGAAGTCATGAAAAATGACAAGGTATCTGCAATCAGAACAGACCATGGTACTGAGTTTGTCAACCAGTACATAAACGAGTTTTGTACCTGCAAAGGTATACAACACCAACTTTCCTCTGTAAGAACACCTCAACAAAATAGTGTTGCAGAAAGGAAAAACAGAACCCTTAAAGAAGCTGCAAGGACGATGCTAGCTGACACTGAAATAAGTGAAGTTTATTGGGTTGAAGCTGTAAACACAGCCTGCTACACTCAGAACAGATGTTTGATAAACAAACACCATGACAAGACCCCTTATGAAATCTTGGTTGGTAGACCCCCTAATATCAAACATCTGAGAGTATTTGGTTGTAGATGTTTTGTTCTAAACAATGGAAAAGATTATCTGAGAACATTTCAACCAAAGGCAGATGAAGGTGTATTTCTTGGTTATTCCACGAATAGCAAAGCCTACAGAATTTACAACAAAAGAACAAAGAAAATTGAAGAATCAGTTCATGTTGTATTCTATGAGGGAAGTAAGAAAACACCTCTTAATGATGAACTCTCAAAAAGGTTCAAAGAACTAATGTTGAGGGATTCTGAAGAAGAATCCTCAGAAAGGAGAAACATCATTATGGAAAGTGAGGATGACTCGGCGTGAAAAGCTTGATATGCCTAGTAACAACGGATGACTCACAAACATGATGAAGAAATTCCTATGAAACTTCCGAAATGGCGAAGATATTCATCATGAAGCTATCTACGAAATAATCTCTGAAAAACATGTTCCGATAGCTCAAACCTTTGAACAAGTGTCAGACATTAATTGCCCTTCTGAGGAGCAAAATGTCTTAGATACTGAAAAAGTATCAAATCAAAATCCCAGTGATTCACATTCAAATCATTTGGATATTATCCTACTAGCACTAAACCTATGATGAGATGGATCAAGGATCATCCTGCAAAAGATGTGATTGGACCAATTAATCAAGGTGTTAGGACTAGGAGAGCAATAGCTGAAAATGCTAATTCTCTCTTTGGATGTTTCATCTCAAATATTGAACCTAAAAATATAGAAGAAGCATTAGGAGACCAAGACTGGATCTCTGCAATGCAAGAAGAGTTGGATCAATTTGAGAGAAACAAAGTCTGGAAACTAGTTCCATTTGTGGAAGAAATATCTGTGATTGGAACTAAATGGGTTTTCAGAAACAAAATGAATGAATCTGGTGAAATAACCAGAAACAAAGAAAGATTGGTTGCCAAGGGATTTACCCAGACTGAAGGGTTAGATTTTGATGAGTCATATGCACCAGTTGCCAGATCGGATGCAATAAGACTCTTTCTAGACTTTGCAGCTCATAAAGATTTTAAAGTTTATCAGATGGATGTCAAAAGTGTATTCTTGAACGGTGAACTTGCAGAAGAAGTTTATGTTGAGCAACCACCTGGCTTTGAAGTTTCCTCAGAAAGTAGAATGGTCTATAAACTACAGAAAGCTCTGTATGGACTGAAACAGGCTCCAAGAGCATGGTATGACACTTTGGCCAAATACCTTCTGGAAAGTGGTTTCAAGAAAGGTGAAGTTGATAAAACTTTATTTACCTTAAATCATGATGGGAAACTACTCTTAGTTCAAGTATACGTTGATGACATCATATTTGGATCTAAGGACAAGCAACTTTGTAATGACTTTGCAAATCTCATGAAAAGTAAGTTTGAGATGAGCATGATGGGAGAAATGAATTATTTTCTAGAATTGCAAGTCAAGCAACTCAATGATGGAATATTCATTAGTCAAACAAAGTATGCAAAAGATATGCTCACAAAATTCAATCTTAAGCCTTCTGAAAAGAATGCTAAGATACCTATGAGCATTGGAACCAAAATGACCTATACTGAATCAGATAAGAGTGTTGAAGAACATAAGTATAGGAAATTGATAGGTTCACTACTTTACCTCACTGCAAGTAGACCTGATATTCAATACGCCGTTGGAGTGTGTGCTAGATTTAAGATAAATCCGATGCAAACATACTACAACATTGCTATGAAAATATTAAGGTATGTAAAAGGTACAGTAGATGTAGGATTGTGGTATCCTAAAGAAAGCGGATTGAGTTAAAATTTGGTACTCGAGGGCTGATTATCTTTGGATCACTGCTTGATAGGAAAAGCACCTCAGGAACTTGTCAGTTTCTGGGTACTAGACTTATCTCGTGGTTTAGCAAGAAGGAAAACTCAATTGCAACTTCTACCACAGAGGCTGAATATATTGCTGCTGGTTGTTGTGCAACACAAATTCTGTGGATACAACAACAACTTAAAGACTATGGACTCGATGGAAAGAAAACTCCCATTTTCTGTGACAACACAAGTGCTATTGCGATTACACAGAATCCTAAATTTCATGCCAGAACAAAGCATATTGATGTTAGACATCACTTCATCAGAGACCATGTTGAAAAAGGCAATATAGAGATACTCAAGATTGGCACTGAAGACCAACTTGCAGATATCTTCACTAAGCCACTACAATAAAGTAGATTCTTAGCCTTAAGACATAGTCTTGGACTAATGGAACTACCAATGAACTGAAAAAGTTCAGGAATCGAAGCAGGCATCCGGAGAAGAGGTATCTGGACGGGCATCGAGAGAAGAGAAAGAGAAATGCAGGTATCCGAAGTCAAAAGGCTAAAGAGCAAAAGGCGACTTAAGATCTACGAGGCGGAACTCAGATATCTGAATCACTCTATAAACGGGGAACACAAAGGAGAATAGTACAACTATCTGCAGTCAACTACTCTCTTGAAATTCACATTATTTCTATCTTGATGAAAAACTTGGAAAAATCCTAAGTATAAGACAGATTCAGATGCAAACAGTGTTCTTGGTCATACAAAAACGTGATTCAGATAGCTAATAGCCAAAATTCATTAAATGGGCACAATTACACTTGTTGATTGTGATCATTGCTGAAAAAGCAATGGTGACCCTTGATGAAATTAAGCGTTTGATCTATACGGTGGAAATTAATTCACAGTAAATAGTGGACTGTAAAAATTCTGACAAAGCCCACTTTGCATTTAATGCCGAACTAGCTTTTGCTCACGCCTGCTTGCAAATCACAGATACGTACACATAAAATCAATTTGTATGTATTTGTCTGTTGAGATTCTATTGCTATATATATAGGATTTTGGCAAAAGAAATCACTTTCGCCTAATCCAAAATTCCGACTTGCACAAAAATAGCAAAACCTTCTCTTGATTCTCTGCAAACCTTCTACAATCTCTGCAAATCAAGATTAAGTTTTTCTGCAAAGAATTACTGAATCAAATCTCTTTCAAACACCAATCCAAATTCCCTACACTATATAAAGAGATGGCCTCAAAGAATTCTTCCACACAGAAATCTCAATCCTCCACTGGTACTACTGAAAAGCAAGCACCAGAGTTGGTTATTGTGAACAACCGACTGGTAGGAGATTTTAATCCTGACCATTGGACTTCAAATCACAGAATGATTTGGGGTGGTGCCATGGTTGAGGAATACCTCACTTGCAATAGAGAAAAGCCGATAGAAAGGCGATTCTTGACATGCTTGAAAAGGCACAAATCAAGGGTTTTCTATCGCTGCTTAAGTGGAATTTCATCACTCGATGTGTTGGAATTCTACAACAACTCGAGGATAATTTCTGTGTTTCAAGGAAACCGCAATAGTGTGCATTAAAACCTCGATCGAGGAAAAGAAATCATACGGACTTAACAACTTTCTGTAAGTTATTTGAGTTTCAAAATCTTGGAAAGGATTTTGAAATAAACACCAAGGATGATGATCTCCTTGAAGGTGTTAAACAATTGTACAGTGACGTGTGTGATCTTGAAAAATCAGATACACCCACTGAGTTCAAGCTTGCTGACATCCGAACCAGACATCTGATGGTTCACTGGGATGTATTGGCTTGCATTCTTCACATATGCTTTGATGATCTACAAGGAGGTGCTGATCAGATAAGCCAAGAACGATGGATCATGATGTTCTTGCTGAATCAACAAGACAAAAGGCTGGAAAACCCTTTTAAGCGGGAAAATGCGCCTTCATGAAGTTTGTGAAGAAGATTCAAGGCTTGAGCCTAAGATCGCCAAAGGACTAAATGAGCGAAAGGCCACGAGGCTATGATCTGAAGATATGCTACTTTGGAAAAGCAGCATTGAGCTCGGAGAGGCATGAAATGCCAATGATAACCTCTACAAATATGAGTATACGAACATGATGAAAAAGGTTGCTGGATCTCAGAAAGGTTCTAAGAAGCGAAAGACTGAAGAGGTATCTGAGGGAAAAGTTGCGACCAAGAAGCCCAGAACTTCAAGAAAGAAGTCTGCTGGCAAATCAGAAGACACACCCATAGAGGTTGTCGATTCCCAGATACCTGCAGTCATTGCCGATGAACAAATTAATACAGATGAACTCATCAATGCTGCAAAAGAGTTATCAACTACTGAACAAGTAGACTCAAGAAGAGAAAGTGCTTTGGAAATGTGAAGACTATTACTAAAGCCTGGCGATGAACTCATAAATGCTGCCAAAAGTGGTGAAAAACACCAAGCCCTATCTGCAGAAACTGCAGGAATTATGGACCAATCAGTTCCTAATGCTGATGAGAGCTCTGACGATAAAGATGATGAACTAGTCATCTCTCAAGTCCTAGAAAGATCAAAACGGGCTAAGGTTACTGAAATAGTAACTGGTGAAGAGGTATCTGAAAAAGAACCTACACCACAGGTTGCTGAACAAGCACCTATAGCAAAGGTTGATGGTGCAAACACACCATCAGGGAAGGTCTCCTATGAACAAATTCAAGAAGCCCTGATGAGTGGTGACTTAGTCTTTGGGAATCTTGATGAAAATGCCACATCTAAAAGTCTGGAAGAACCTACTAATGATAATTCTTCTGCTTCCAGACAACCACAACAACCACAACCACAACAGCCACTAGTGGTTGATGAAATGGTAAATGAACTCCATTTCGACTTACCAAAGAATGCGATATCTTTGAAGAAAATCCTGCAAAAGCGGGTTCCCCAACTCGATGAGAGGGATCAAATGAGACATCTACTCGGAATGATCAACCAGGAGGCAACCGAGTTGCACACTCGGAAAGGTGTGAAGTACCTAAAACTTCAAATAAAGAAGTCATCTTTGGAACAAGAAGACCAAAGTATAAAAGGGTCACAAGTTCCAGAGACCAATCAGCCTGACAATGCTCAGGTAGCTGAATGGTTTAACTCCTACCTTGTGAAAAATTTTATGCTTGTATATCTTGTTACTTGTATAAAAATTCTTTATTCATTTGAGTTAGAAACACGAAACAAGAGGAAGTGGAAAGCTTGCCTCGAAGCGAGAAGGAGGTTATCCCAACCTCGCCTCTTAAGAAATCGAGCTGTACCACGGTGATAATTGATTCTTAAGATAACACTTTTCGATCATTTGTCTATGTGCTTAATCATTTAAAGTAAATGTTTCTAACAGCTCCAAGCGAGAAAGAGGAAGATAAGGCGAAATGCGAGGCGAACCAGAAGACAAGGTTTCAAGAACACATCATTGAGCCTTCTAGCATGAAGGTACATGAAAAATCAGTGATAAGTATTCTTCATCATGGGTTATCTTAAACTTCTTCTAAAATATTCAATACTTTCTACTTACAGGCTCATTCAGAAGTAGAAATGCAAAGGGAAAAAGTTGCGACATCCCATGCATCAATGGAAATTGATGAAGCAACTAAGGCAACATCACATGAAAGAATACCAGAAACTGAGAAAGTTTCTGAGAAAAATGACTCTGAGCTTCCTATTGAGGAAGTAAGTCCAAAACTCAGAACTCATTAAAGCATTCTTGCACAAATTCTTTCAAATAATTTCCTAAGTATTGTATTAATCTTAATTCTCAAGTTCAAGAAAGAAAGGTTGATGAGGACCAGACTTCCAAGTCTCCACCTCACAACAAGATATCTGAGACACCAATTGTCTCAGTAGCACAAGTCTCTGAGCCTGAAGTACTTACTCAGGTAACTCAGAAACTAAACTACACTTCTACTCAGATATCTACAAAAGTTTTGAAGCTCACTCAAAACTCTTTCTTTCAGGCTCAAACGAGTGCAAAGCAGGCTCCCAATGATGAGAAAAGGGACCTACTTCCCTTCTTCAAAGCTCAAACCCTGCCAAAGCATATTCAATGCTTCAAGAAATGGCAAAGGTTAAGGTGCTCTGATCTCTCTGAAATATTGAGAATCACAGATCAACCAACCGAGCACGAGCTCTTGACTTGGAGGCGTATATCCATGCAATGTTCCCTACCGAGCGATTACGATTCTATTGCATAAGGATTTCTCGGAGAAGTGGCGCCTGATTTGATACAAGCCTTTGAGCAGTGAGATGGTCGGACAAGATTACAGATGGCATTGCCGATTCGCCCAGACTCGCAATTTATACCTTGAACAAGAAGAGGTTAATGGCGGAAGATCACTATTCTGAAGTGATCAATCTTGTATCTGAAGATGATGAGGAGGAAGAGATAAGCGAAAACTTGATGAACCTCCCGACCATCACCAAAAGGATGACAGACAAAAGGATGATGATGATGCCCTGCACGGGGAGAGGAATTTCACAAAGAAATCATGCCTCAAGCTTTGAAAAGCAAGCCGAGAGGAAAGCGAAATCTCCGTCTCCATCTCCTCAAAGTCCACTCATCCATCTTCCCAACAAAAGGTTATTCTTGAACAAGTAGTTGAGGATTAGGAAATCGCTCGAAATTGTTGAATACTCGATCGAGGCGCTCAACTCGGACAAGCTGTTGGAAGAAGAACAACTCCATCTTCAGCTGGAAGACCGGATAGCTAAATCCGAGACAAGCTTGACCATCTACAAGATCAATATCTGCGAGATGATTGCTTACTCGAGGTTAAAGAGCTACGAGGATCTTGTAAATGCCATCACCAAAGAACTCGATCTTGAAGAAGTATACGAAATTAAGCATGATGCTAAGGCATCATCTTCAAAAGAATTTCCATCCTTCTCCCAAAGGAAGAAACCAATCTACGAGATGGTTCTTTGGACTCGACACAATCGATGAGAATGTCGAGAGGATGAAGATCAACTGATTACTCGGATGATGAAGAAGACAAGACTTTGGCGAACCGTAATGAACATCTAAGCGGTTTCACACTTGAAAAGGAAGCGGTGCTCTGAAACTTTCAACAAGCGCGAAATGTCCACTCCCATGAATACATGAGCAGATGCAATCTTGGCTCATACGAAAAGGAGATGTCTTCCGAACAAGGAAGTAATTGCCTCGTCCCTCTTAAATGAAAAAAGTTCTTGAGCTCGTCACTCGAGAGAACAACTAGCATAGTCATTGCTCGGAAGATGCGGGAATGATAAGGGATGATGATCGTCTTTAGTGAAAAAGCTTTCAAGAGGCAAGTTACTGCTTGGGCAGATGCCATCCTAGGCCCATTGGCGAGCTCAGCGATAAGGACAATGGACTTATCAAGTAAAATCAGAGCTCAAAGCGAACTTGAAGTTGGTCACTACCTACAATTATTTGCAAGGGCATTTAACTCTCTCTGATTCTTTTATGAGGCCGAATTGACAATGACTAAGGGAAAGAGTGTACAAACTGACCTCAAAGTCGGGAATGGGAAGAAGGAGAAGAAAACAAGAAGAAATGGGTAGTGCGGCTCGGAGAGGAAGAAGAAACATGAAAACTTCCATACCACTCGAATCAATGAACCCTCCTCGAGCCAAGTGCTTTGCAAATAGTAGCGACTTCGAAACTTCTTGAAGGAACTACAATGATAACAAGGGCCATGACACGAAACCTCCAAGGAGTACCAAGGCTCAGGAGAAAGGCAGTTAAAGGTTGATGAATCTTACGAAGAAAAGAAGAAGGCGAAATCAAGTCCACAGGCAATGAAGAAGGCTGTAAAACTCTCACAAGATTTAATCTTGATGATGATGAATAAGCGATGAAGATGAAGCTCCTCTTCACAAAAGGAAAATTGAAAGCTAAGCGGCCCATAGCTACAAAGCCCTAGCAGCTAAAACACCCTCGAAATACCAAGTCTATCCGGTGGTTCTTCAACAACCCAAAGAGAATTCAAGGCAGAGAAGGAGCAGTGAGAGGCGAGCAAAGACAAAGTCGACTTCCACTCGGGCCGGAAGAAGCGAAAATAGAGTATGTGAAGAATGACAATGATTCCTCTGTCTCTGAGTGCATCAATCGGAAAAATGGCTATTGGATTACGGAACTTAAGCATCTCTTGGTAAATCAAGATTTCCGAACGAATCCATAAACAACTTATGGCATGGAGAAAAGATAAACCAACCTTGATCAACACCAATCACATTAAAGCTGGTTAGATTTTGAAGTTGTCGAGAAGCTGAAGCCGTGAGAAAGGACCTCTCGATGAATGTCCATATGGAAAGCGAATGATGTGCATGCATTACGAATATCACAGGAGCAGAGCAAGACTCGTTGTGGAACCACATGAGTCGTTCTATCTAGCGAAGATCAATACAAGGGTGACATCGGATATCGAGGATTATCTACGAATACTTCAAGCTTTCGGATATCGAATAGAGCATGCACGGAAGTGGGGAAAGTATACGTGGTCGAACATTTTGTCGAAAAATCCTACAAAACCTACAAAGAGGTGTGGATTTGCGAGACACCTTTGAGATGCTCGTTAGAACACTTCTCTATGATTATTACGATGACATCAAAAGGTTTGGAATAGGAAATTTGCGGTGATCCATAGAACTCTTTGAAGACTTGAAGAGTTGAAGACTTGAAGACTAGTCTATTAGGATGTTTACTTGGAGCTTGGCTACTCTGTTGTCCTAATTTACTATTTTTTGTTGTATTTTTTTGGTGAGCTAAACTTGTTTTATGTATTGAAGTTATCTGTAATCTTTCTTTGTAACTTATCGAAGAACTTACTCTCGGATAGTATTCTATAAAAGATAACTTGTCGAGAAAGATCACACCTTGTGATTTGGTTGATGTTTACTTTCGCATAATTGAATGAATTGAAAATCTTAAGAAATGATTAAGTGTTGGATTGTTCACTCATCCAGTTGTAATAGGTCGAGATAGTCATCGTTGGTGATCAAAATGGGAAATTTGTTAGGAAATTTGTTAGATATTTTGTTAGAAATATCTGTTTAGATTTGATCGACAACATGATGACTTATCTTAGTCTCGAAAGGTGATTAGTACTCTTGGTTCACTTGAACATTGTAAAAAGGAAACCCGCTAAGTATGATAGTCTAGCTAATCTTGTATAGGATGTTAGGTCTCAAAATGTAATTTTATTTTATGAAGAAGACGAAGAAGACATCCAAGCGGAACAAGTTCAGCGACATTGAAGATTTGAAGACTGCAAGATTCTTGAAAGCAGTTCTGATACCTTGGCGGATATCTTGAAGACACGAATAGTTTTAAACAAAGCGTGTCACAAGAGATATCGAGAAATAAAAGGTCTATCTAAAAACAAGAAAAGTGTCCACAGATATCTATTCTCGGATACCTTGAGCTTTAACCACATTTCTGAAAAAGAAATATATATATTGCAAACAAAGTTGTTTCAATAAAAGTGGTATCTGAAGTTAAAGATAAGAACGTGCAAAGAATCAGAGAAATCTGATCAAGGTTCTCTCTGCTACAAAGCATAGTTCGTTAGCGTCTGAGACAAAAGTATAGTCTGATGCATTAAATGCGCAGACGGAGATGTACGAACAAAAGCAGCGGTAACCGAAAGAAGACAAACACCTTTCAATGATGCTATACATAGATATCAATAGTTTGAATTTGATTTAAACTAACGGATACTATTGACGGCACTCAAATTCATCTATAAATATCAACACTTAGGCGCTTGAGTAGAACTTTTGAACACCTTAGACAAACTGAACACATATCTTAATCTCTCAAACAAACTACTTACTCTCAAGCTTTCTGTTGCGACCAAAGCTCTTGATCTTAAGTAGTACTGAAGTTCTAAGTGTCACGATCTAAACAAACACATTTATCGTGAAAGAGTTGAATTGAAGATCAAGTATAAGATTCATTCTCTAGAACATTTATCTAAGACTTGGGTCGATAAAAGAACAAGATACCATACATTGCAAAGTGTATTAAGTATACTTGATTCACGAGCTATCGATTAGCGAAAAGTTATTAAAGAAGCTCATCGACTCAAACCAAAACCGACACCATCATTTGGCGTGGAGTCTGAAGTACTTAGTTTGAGAGACTAAGGAATAACTCGAAGGTTATTGAGCCGAAGTACTTAGCTTGGTAAGCTAGGAATAGCTCAAAAGGTTTAGTCTGAAGTACTTGGTGAAAGCGGGAACAACTCGGGGAACATTTGGTTGGGAACCATTTGTTTAAGGAATCTTAGAATAGAATTTTGTAAGGTGACCTCGATTATCTATTCTAGTGAATTCTAGGTCTTTGGAAGGCAAAGTGGATTAGTTGGAGGATTCACGCCTCGAGATACCACTATACTTCTTTGTGTTATACTTTTCTATACTTACATTTGACACACACACTTTAATTGTTTCACTTATCTATCTTAAGTCTTCGCTCTGAATCTAAGTATCGGATATCTACGGATATCGAGAAATAGTTTTATCGACAAAGTTTTAAAAGACTATTCACCTCCCCTAGTTTTACTTTGCGTTATCTGGACAGCAGTGTGGTACATTAACTCCATTGCACGGGTTTCTCACTTACTTTTCGCTAATGACATATTAATCTTTTGTGAGGCTACAGGATTAAGCATTTTGTGCTTGATATTATAGATCGTATAATATGGCTACGGCGGATTGTTAATCTAGATAAATCTCGGTGGTTTTAGTAAGAATCTGGTGATTGTGTGGAGGAGATTTGTAGAGTGTTACCTGTGGGGGTGGTTGAGAAGCATGGGAAGTATTTTGGTTTACCTACGGAGATGGAAAAATCCAAGAGAGAGGTGTTTGGGTGGTTACGTGAGAGGTTTTGGGCTAAAACTCATGGTTTTGGGGAAAAGCAACTCTCCAAAGCCGATAAAGAGGTAATGATTAAGTCGGTTCTTCAAGCTATCCCGACTTACGTCATGGGGTGCTTCAAGTTACCAGAATACCTATTACATGAATTGGAGTCCATTATTCTTAGTTTTGGTGGGGGGTGGAAATAATAGAAATATCCATTGGGTTAGGTGGGATGTGCTTTGCGAAAGTAAGAGGGATGGGGGTTTACGCTTTAGAGATCTTAGCTCCTTTAATCTGGCCATGTTAGGGAAACAAGTTTGGAGAATAATACAGAACCCTAACTCCCTTCTTAGCCGCAATTTTAAAGCAAAATACTTTCCGCACTGTGACGTTCTTTATGCTCCTCCTTGTGCCAATGCATCTTACACTTGGAAGAGCATCTATAGTTCGATAGAGTTGGTAAAACATAGCTTGGTTTGGCAGATTGGTACGGGGGAAAAGGTGGGTATATGGAGTGATAATTGGATACCACGTGAGTCATGTAGGAGGCCTTTTACCCCTGATTTGTTAGGTATAGGAGATGTCGTAGCCAATTTTCTGTCTGCTGATGGTATGGGTTGGGATATGGAGGCACTGCGGGAGGTGTTTTGGGAGTGTGATGTCGAGGATATTATTCAGATTCTTGTTCTGGGTTATGGGACTGATCGAAGGCGCTGGTTTCATAGTAATAGTGGGCACTATACAGTGAGTACGACCTATCACGTGGCCCGGGACCTTAAGAAACAGAGAGATAGTGCTAACAGGGCGAGTTTGACTGCCACTCCACGCAATTGGAACTTTGTATGGCAGATTAATCTCCCTAATAAAATTCGAGTGTTCTTGTGGCGTGTCCTAAAAAATGGATTACCTGTCATTAGTAACCTGGTTAAAAGGAACATTAATACTTCTGATATTTATCCTCTGTGTACGGAGTTTTCTGAGACCACTATTCATGTGTTCAAGGATTGTTCGTTTGCGCGTCTAATTTGGGCTTTGTCTGGATTACCCTCTTGTGTTTTACAATACCCAACCACTGACATTTGGGATTGGATTACTCATGTTAAACAGGGCCTGAAGACTGACCAGTTCGAGTTGTTCGTATGCATATGCTGGAGTGTGTGGCATCATCATAACAATGTGGTTCATGGTCAGAAGACTACTCATCCGCTGGAACTGGTTGAGTTCGCAGCAGACTACAGGAAGAGATACGAGTAGGCTAAGCAGCACTTTGATGTGCCAAGACCTCCAGAATTTATCCACAATGGCTACCACGGAGAACAATGTGATCAATATCAACGTCGATGCTTCCATTATGCAGAAGGATAGAGCAGCAGGACTGGGCATATTAGCACGAGACTCCAGGGGCGGACTGTAGCTTGGAGGCGCGAGAGTGGACTCTATCCTTTGTCCATAAGCGGCTGAAATTCTTGCAGCTGTGTGTGGCATGGATTTAACAATTATATCTGGATGGACGGATATTATTATTGAGAGTGATTGTCTGGTGGTGGTGCAGGCATTGAAATCTAGCTCTCCATGCTTGTTGGCAGGAGGAAGTTTTGTAGAAGCTATGAAGCAAAATTGTTCTTGTTTTAATAGCATTTCGTTTCAGCATATTCTTAGGAGTGGGAACTTAATGGCTCACAATTTAGCCAAAAATGTAGACAGGGACAGTGATGGCAGTACTGAGTTACCTGTTTGATTAGGTGACCTGCTTGTATGACATTTTTCACTATTCTTTTGAATGAATATGATTGATTTTCCTAAAAAAAAATAGCAGCTTACGAATACATATTACGTTTGCTTATTTAATCAATAATTAAGAATTAAATGGTTTAAGTAAATATAACCCACGACACATTAAGTGTGTTAAGCTTACTGCATTATTTTTCTTCATATTTCAACAAGGAATAATTACAAAATGAGATAGTTTCAAAAACTTCAAATACATTAGTCATACATAAAAAACTTCCTACAAATTAGTCAAAACATTTTTACAAATTAATCATTTTGTTAATTTTAATAATTTTGAAAGAAACATTACCATTTTTGATGTAATCACTTCCTTAATTACATATCTAATCAAATAATTTATTTTTGTAATCAAAATAGATGATTATGATGCTTGATTTACAGTATATAAATTTTCATGTCAATAGGTTTGTTATGTGATGCTTGTTTTGATATGTGATGCTTGTTTATCAGTAATTATGATGCTTGATTTCCGAAAATCAGAATTAAGATGCTTGATTTTTAGTATCGATGCTTGTTCTCTAGAAATGTGATGCTTGTTCTGTAATATGAAGCTTGATTTTCAGTAATTGAATTCAAGTATGGTGCTTGATTTCCTGAAATGTGATGCTTGCTTTGGAATATGATGATTGATTTTCGATGGTGAATTACATTTGATTTCTGAAATGTCGATTTGTGTGAAATTTGAAGAAGACGATTTGAATTTCTTCTATAATTAGATTGATTATAGGAATCAATTAGTCAAATTTGATGATACTTTTAATGACAAATACCATATTAAATTGAGGAAAAATTCGAAAGATTAGACAAGTAAAAACTAAATTGTAAGAAAGAAAGTGTACGACTAATAAGTAGTAAAGATTTGGGGATGGTAATATCAATTTGTAATTCACCCTTCCAACAATTATCTCTTTTTTATCAGAAAATCCAGTTCTTGTCGAAATACACTTTGATGAGTTCATTTATGTCTCTGTCAGTAGACTCAGTACTAAACAAGATAAACAAAAACAGTTTCAACTCATTCCTATATAAAACAGGCTTTAAACTCTACTCTATGTCTATGTATCCATTGCACACACAATGCCATGGTGGTTATGAAGCTATGTGAAAAACAGCAGAACAAAAATGTGTAAAGAAGATTAGTTCGTTTATGGCTTAATTGTGAAGGATGAGCGTATGTTGCTAGATTACTCAAGAGCCATTGATCTAATCAATTCAATGGCTGAGATTAAAATGAGGCAAAGGGAAAAAACAGTTGGTTTGAGAAAAAGCAGGCGACTAGTTCGTTATATCGAATTCGTTTCAATTGATGATAATTAGGTATATAAGCTTCAATCTTTGTAATTGAGCTAGAGAATCATCTATTCATCTTTCAATTCGGCGGTTATAGAGAAACACTTGTGAGAGAGAAATTGCGAAACGATCAATCACCCATTTGTGAGGTTGAAGGTTTGATTCTTGTAATCTTTCTAGTAATAGTGAATCGATTCTTGTTGTTCTCCGTGCACGTAGGAAGGATTATCTTTGAAACGTTAATTCTTGTGTTGATCGTATTAGCTTTGATTGTTACGAGTTTTGGTGATTATCGTTCTTGATTGATCGATCGCATTTGTTCGATTGTTTCAACAATTGGCACCGTCGTAGGAAAGATCGATTCAAAGCTGTAATCAATGGCATCTATGGCGAGATTAAACACGGAGAAGGCAGCGGAGAAGATTGATTTCACCTTGTGGAAGGCAAAATGGAAGCTCTCTTGGTTGACAAAGGAGTGGAGCGAGGCATTGCTTGGTGATGATGGATTTGCTAAAGACTTTGATGAAGGTGAGAAAAGCGTATCATCGAAAAGCGAGGAGCACTATAATTACATCCTTTGCAGGAGACAAAGCATTGAGAGAGGTAATCAAGGAGAAAAGCAGAATAAGCATGTGGGATAAGCTTGAAGAGTTGTATCATGTCAAAAGCTGTGGCTAGCAAGATCAAACTCAGCGGATGTTCTTTTCTTATAAAATGAAGCACGATAAGTCATCATCTTGATGACTTCAATAAGTGTTCATATATGGAATCTCGAGAAATGACAGTTGATGAAGTTGACAAGGCGATTATCTTCTTGAGCTCTTTACCAAGAGTTATGAACATTTTATTGATGCAATTGTCATGTCGAGCTGATGACACTGAGCTAAAGGTGTGGAGTTGGCTTTGAGGAACAAACTAGAGCAGAAGAGTGTTGGAAGCCAACATGAAGGCTGCGATTGAAACTATATGTCAAATAATCTGGAACAAGAATCACAACTCGGATACAAGCGAAACAATAAGTTCAAGCCTCTCAAGCAACACAGAAATGGTGGGTGACAATATTAAGAGGAGGAAATGCTATTTGCAAGAAACACAGGCATTTGAAGAAAGATTGCCCAAATTTGAAGAACAAATATCACTCAGCGCCCTTATAACACGGTGACATTGTACTTCTTATGAGGCGCAAAAGCTTTAGTTGCTAGCAATACTTAAGATGATACTCTATGGGTGCTTGATTCTGGTTGTTCTTTTCACATGACTCCTATTAAGGATTGGTTCTTTAATTTTAAACATAAACTTGGTGGATCTATGCTACTTGGTATTAATCATCCATGTAGAGTGAAAGAGCAGGTTGAATAAGAATAAAAATGTTTGATGGGAAGGTGAGAGAACTTGATAATGTCGATATGTGCACGATACGAGAAGGAACTTAATTTCTCTTGGTCTTATGGATAGTATGGGCTCTGATTATGGTTCTAAAAATGGTGTGTTAATTGTGTATAAAGATTCTGAGCCTGTGTTAAGAGGTATTAAAGAGAATACACTCTACTACATGGAAGAAAGACCATAGTAGGTGATGTTACAGCTATTACCAGTAATGATAAGACCAATTTATGGCACAAGAGACTAGCTACTGTTGGTGATAAAGGTCTCAGTGAGTTAGCTAAACTACATGCTTTTGGTACTGATAAGATATCGAAGATGGATTTATGTGATCAATGTGTGCTTGGAAAAGCTAATAGAGCTACCCTCAATTCTGGTAAGCATACTACTAAAGGCATTCTTGATTATGTTCACTCTGATTATTGGGGACCTGCTAGAGTTCAAACTTTGAGTGGGTGAGGTATTTCATGAGCACTATAGATGATTTTCAAGAAAATTATGGATCCATATACTCGAGTCTAAGGATGAAGCATTTACAAAGTTTAAAGAATGGTTGATAGAGGTTGAAAATCGAACAAATAAGACTTTGAAATGTTTAATGGTGATAATGGTTTGGAGTTTGTCTCAACTGAGCTCAACAATTTCTGTAAAGAAAGAGGTATTCAAAGACACAGGACTGTACCAGGAACTCCACAGCAAAATGGAATTGCTGAGAGAATGAATCAAACTCTATTGGGCCAGTCGGTGTATCTTGCTAAGCTACTGGTTTATCAAAACATTTTGGGAAGAAGGCATGAATCTGCAAGTTTTCTAATCAGCAGATGTCCTTCAAGTGCAGTTGAATTCAAAACACTTGAATTGATTTGATGCAGGAAGCTATCGACTACTCGATCTTGAGAGTATTTGGTTGTTTAGCATTTGCTCATGTTAAGCAGGACAAGCTTGAGCTATGGCACTAAGATGCATATTTGTTGGTTATCCTAAGGGGTTAAAGGATATAAGCATGGTGCATTGAAGAGAAGAAATGCATTATTAGTAGAGATGTTACTTTCAATGAAAATGTGATGCCATTAAAAGTGAATAATCATCAAATTGGAAGTCTTGAGAATTAAATCTTTGGTGATTTATTTGAGGTGGAGATCAATAAGCGAGAAACTATCTATAGAGATGCCTCAAGATAATCATGATCACGGAAGATAGGAATACACGAAATTCTTGATAGAAGTGATCATGAGAAGGATGTTTCCACTCCCTTAAATCATATTAAGGTGCGAACACGGATGAAGAAACTTCAAGTTCAAATTAGGATAATGAAGATCAACACTCGATGCATCGCATAACTACGTTCGGGTAGTCTAAGTGTTAGGAATATACATTAGTATTTTGATCACTCATCACATGTTCTTATCTTAGCGGAAAGATGATTAAGTACTCTTGGTTCACTTGAACATTGTAAAGAGGAAATCATGAGTATGATTAGTCTAGTAAATCTTGTATTAGGATTATAGGTCTCGAGTGTAATTTTTTATTTCAAGAAGACCTTGAAGATCAATCTAGCAATGGAGCTTTTGAAGATTAGAAAATTTGAAGATTGCACAAGGTTTATGAAGACATAAAGGTTTAGTCTAACTTCGGAAAGACTATGTCCTTAATCCTTTCTTAAGTATATTAACTTACTTTGAAATATGATTACGAACATATGACATCATAAGTATGGAGCATGCAAGCCATCGAGAAGGCTCATGTATCCGTTGAGACTAAAGGACGATGAGCGACTATGCATTAAATGCATCGGTAGAAATCTTTTAAAAGCAAGTCCTCTACGAAACAAGAGATAGTGACTTACAGTACATGGTTCAAGATATAAGCGGATATAATTTGATAGAAAAACTGTGGATATAATTGACGCCTCTCAAATTTATCTATATATATCACACATAGATGCTTGAAGAACACACCTTAGAGCGCTCTATCTTGCAAACTTACCATCAAGCAAAGTATTCTCTCAAGCACTTTACTATCCTTACGAAAGCTTCATGTTGCTTGAAGAATCACTAATAGTTCTAAGTTGTCTGAACCTTAACAAAGAGATTGTTATTAGTGAAAGAGTTGAACTATCGGATACCCTTTTGAAGCTCATTCTCGAGCGGACACGAATTACTTGGGTCGATGAAGCGACGCCATCCAACTGAACAAGTGTATTAAGTAGTCTTGTTCTATTAGGCTCTTTGAAAACATATTTGAAAAGTTATCTGAGAAGCCTTTCGACAAAACCTTATAACCAACACCATGGCGTGGAGTACGGAAGTACTTGATTTGGAAAATCGGGGAATAACTCAAGGTTATCTAAGTAGAGGAAGTACTTAGCTCTAGGAGTGAGGGAATAACTCGGGGAACATTTGGTGAGGAACCATTTGTTTGGAATCTTAGAATAGGATTATTGTAAGGTGAACTCAATTATCGGTTCTAGTGAATTCTAGGTCTCGAGAAGGCCAAGTGGATTAGTTGGAGGATTCGCCACCTCGAGATACCACTATACTTGTGTTATTACCTTTACGTATTTACATTTGATAGCATACACACACACACTTACTTATTATTTACACTTACCTATCTTAAAGTCTTTCGCTCTCGAATTTAAGTATCGAAACCCCAGGTTTACGAAGCTGTTTATCGACAAAAGTTTTAAAGACTATTCACCCCTCTAGTCTTTTACTTTGTTATCAGACCAACACTAGCAATTGGAATCTCACAAAACAGGAAGAAGAGACCTACAATTTGGAGAGCATTCGATTAGATTTGGTTGGTCAAATGTGGTTGCTTGTGCATAATGTAGCTTATGACATTGACATATATGAGCGAAATTATCAAGAAGTTGTGGTTTGTAATGAGTGCAATATGTATTGTAGCTATGGAAGAAGAATTGCTATCACTAGATAAAAATGGCACTGGAAGATAGTGAACAAAGCTAATGGTGTTAAAGCAGTTGGATGTAAATGGATTTACAAGAAAAGGTGGAGACTAGTGAAGCGGGGTGAATCTATAGGGTTTAAAGCGATTAGTGGCTAGGGCTTCCTACAAAGAGAGGGCATAGATTTCAATGAAATCTTCTCAGTAGTGAAATTTGTTCAATCGGAGTTCTTTGTTATGTCAGTAGCTCATCACAATCTTGTTCTACAACAACTTGATGTGAACTGCATTCTTACATAGGAACTTAGAAGAAGATATATATGAATATACGGAAGGAGTTACATCGATAAGAGTAAAGATCGAGTTTGCTTGTTGTTAAAATCTCTTTATGGTTTAAAACAAAGTCAGCGTTGGTATAAGAGATTTGTGATTATGTGTTAAGCATTGGTTTTACTAGAAGCTCTATGAGTTGTGCATATATACTTCAACTGAAGCTCTGATGATTTCTTACTTCTTTATGTGGATGACATGTTATTGGTGGAAATAGTATGATTGAGATCAATGAAGTGATAACTTTACGGTGAGTTTGATATGAAGGATTTAGGTAATGCGAGGAGGATTTTAGGCATGGATATTACAAGGGATGTGAAGAATGGTGTCTGTATCTATCTCGATCTCATTATGTTAATAAAAAAGTGCTATCAAGGTTTTTCATAGCTTGAATGAATGAGATTTCAACACCTTTGAATTGACATATAAAGCTATCTACTGGTCGATGTCCTCAGAGACTCAGAAGAGTAAAGCAATGGATAACATTACCATATGCTAGTCTTGTAGGAAGTCTTATGTATTCTATGGTGTCTGCAGACCTTATCTAGCACATTATGAGTGTTGTTAGCGGTGATTTTATATGGTGTCTGAGGAAAGCTCATTGGGAAAATTTGATAAATGGATTATGAGATACATGAAGAGAATTGTAGATCATGATGCAGATTTGAGAAGAATAATATACCATGATTCAAGCTCTAGTTGGTTATGTAGACTCGATTTTCTGCTAATTTGGATAGCGAAAATCTCTCCTTTGGATAATATGTTTACTCTCTTTGGCACGACAATTAGTTGGAAATCATTCAACAACTTCGTTGCTCTTTCAACTCTGATGGTTTATAGCTCTCACAAAATCTATTAAAGAAGCTATATGGCAAGCGAGAATTATCGAGAGAGGATTTGGTATTGATGAAGATGATTTGTTGTGAATTGTGATAGTGCGAAGTGCTGATACATCTTGTTAAACATCGGATGTTTCATGGCGCACAAAACATATTGATGTGAAGTACTATTTTATCGGAGACATTGTGGATAAAGGAGAGATTAAAGCGGCAAAGATCTCAACTTTAGATAATCCTG